>JAAAKQ030263164.1:0-10729 GCA_010016005.3 Zanna intricata | reverse complement strand
ACAAAGTTGAGGCTGTAGGAAAATCAGGTAAAAAATCAAACTTTGGATCATTTCCCTCATTTAAAATCATTTGGCACAGTGAACCAAAAAAAAATTGGATCAATATTCTCAACTTCTGCAAAATCTGATCACGGAATTCAACAATCGTTTTGAAGACTTCCACAAAATGAATGAAATGCAATTCCCAATTTTCAACAATCCATTCAATTTTGAAGCTTCACAGGCACCAGTTCATTTGCAAATTGAGTTGATAGATCTTCAATCGGACAGTATTTTGAAAGAAAAATTTAAAGAGGTTAACGGTCTTACATTTTACACACAATATTTCAAGAGTTTGGATAACTACCCGGAATTAAAAAAGCATGAAACACTCATTCTGTGCAATTTTGGTAGCACCATTTATGTGAGCAGATGTTTTCCGTCATGAAAATAAATAATAACAAACATCGCACAAGACTTACGAATGAATATCTCCAATCAATTCTTAAAATAATTACAACGAATATGATACCTGATATCAATGAGCTTGTCAAAAACAAGAGAAGCCAGGTATCTGGATCCTTGAGCTCAAAATAATTACCCTCTTTTATAACTTTGATATGATTTTTAACAACCGTGTATTATATACTATATAATTAAATTAAAAAAATGTTATAATAATTCAGTAGATTTTTTTTATTTGAATCTGGCCCGCCTACACATTCTAAATTTAATATATGGCCTTCTGCAAAATTGAGTTTGACACCTCTGCTCTATACCCTAGTCTCTCTCTGGGTTCATTACTCATGCTTGTGAGAATAATGATAAATAAAAATTAAAAACTCTTCAATTTATAAAAACTATACGTGGTATTGTAATTTCTTCGGAGCAACTGTTGGGTCAGAAGAAACTTTGTGATCTGAAAAATGAGGGTTTCAAAACAGTCGACCTCCATCTTAAATCTTAATTGTTATAATTGATTACCTGTTCTTCGTACAGATAAAAATGTATTTTTCCCGGTTCTTAGCGTTACCTGACAAACACCACTAGGATATTACGTACGTCTTTTCTAATTTTTTTGTAAGAAATTTTTTAATTTTTTTTATTTTATGCTTTTTAGCCAAGTAACCGGTAGCAGGTGCAGTCAATCGCTTCATACAATAACGTAACAGAATGACTGTGTTGTTTGAGCCGCCGCGCCGTACACCGTCGCACTGTCGTACATATATTTTTGTTTGTTTTGAAAATACAATGTTTCGTAGAAATTTATCCCGTATGATTATGGTAATTATTGTTGTATTATATATCTCTCCATGATTTAGGATTTAGCGTGATTTTATATCAGAAACGTAATTTAATGATTTCGTGGTATATTTCAACGGCGGCTTTATTACACTGTTTATTTTCTTTTCATTTTATCAGTAATTCGAAAACAAGAAAGTTTAACTTCAAAATATTGTATTAAGATGTTTCTTAGTTCTAAGAAAATTATATTGTTGCATGTATGTGTAGTAATAAATGTGTCTATATAATTAGTATTATTATTTTTATTATTACACTATAAGGAAAACGTAGATATCAGAGGCACGTGTACTAATTATCGGAAGTAGCAGTTATAAACGTGCGAGTAATTATCTTTATTTCGATCTAAGTTTTATAATATTTTAACCAAAATAATCATTAAAGTAACCGCATATGATTATGTTAATAAAAAAAAAACGAATTAATGTGTTGTTAAATAGCTCAAACCGATCGTTGGTTATTTGTTAAAAATTGTAAAATTTTTTTTTCTATTTCATGTTATATTATGCGTCCTCAATATTTACCTTCAATTGATTTCCTGATGGACAAAATGGATCATCATCATCAGCAATTTTTTGCATACAAATCAGGGTTCTCTCTTTTTCTGTTACATATAATTATGTTTATAGAAATCTTATCAAAAATAAAATGTATTATTAATAATCCATTTATGATAAATTAAAAAAAATCTTGTATGAATAAACAGATTTATTAGATGTATGGTGATAGCTAGAAAACAAAATCATTTCTGTTGGTTTTTTGAGGTTTATTGTTCACTGATTATAAATTTTCGTTCATATTGCGTTGCATAAGGATGAAAAGCATGTGTATGTAACACATAAATACATGCTGCAGGAATTATTTTATTTAAAAAAATAGAATAATAAACATGAACACCTACACTGTTGAAGCAGTTTGTTTATTTCCATAAATTTAAAGAACGTGTACAGGTATATTTTTGTGTTGATTTAATTAAGATTTATTCGTAATACTTTAAAGCTTTATATGGAATTGGACTGAAAACTTCTTGTTTATACTTTATTATACTCGTGTTTGTATATTGTATAACACCTTTTCACTGATCCTAAGAACTGTTTGTTCTGCAATAAACGAAACTTTTTTTTAATTAAAAAAGGATTGATTCTTTGTTGTTTTTTTTAATCTTTTTTCTTGGGCTTACAGAGAAAACTTTATACCGGTATTAAGATTTAGTGTTATAATTTTTTATTTGTGATATAACCCAATTTTTAATGCGGAAATCGATTGAGCGACTCTTTAATTAACCCATTCTTATATACAAAGATTGTTGTTATTTTATCGACTTAATAATTTATTAGTAATCACCTTCTTTTTTTTGTTTAACCTCCGGAACCACAGTTAAGTATTTCTTCAGAGGATGAGATATGAATCAATTTGTAGCGTGTGTGAAAAATGCCACGCCTGACCGGGATTCAAACCCGGGACCTCCGGATGAAAGGCCGAGACGCTACCACTCGCGCCACGGTGGCCGTCTACTACTAGTAATCACCTGAGATTGTACAAGACTGCACTCCATTCGCATTCATACATATCATACTCATTCATCCTCTTAAGTAATACCTTAGGTAGTTCCGGAGGCTAAACAGACAAAGAGAAAGAGAGTAATCAATTTTTCACAATTATAAAACATTAAATTTTTATCCATATATTGTTTGGAATAACATTTTAAATATCATAAACCATTTATCTAAATGCGATTTAATTTGTTTTTGTGTTTTTTTTTTTGTATTGTAAGTAAAGAATTGAAAGATAACTGTTGAAAAAAATTGCTAAATATAATAAAATTTTTATTTTAAATCGATAATATTGATAGTTTAACATTTGATACCTGATTACTGAATAAAAGTACAATTACATGATTAAGTTGTATTCACATAATACAAATAATCAGAAAATAGGTAAAAAATAAGTAAGTTAAATTACTATTTAACAAGTAATATATGTTTCAATATAAGTAATTACTTTCCTGGCATCATAACTACAGAGCTGTGTTGCAAGAAGGAAAGTGTAGGATCACTCAAAAAATTGAATTTAACTTATTTTAAAGGAAAAAAATTGGATTTATATTAATTTTTATTTGTGTGACTATTTTTCATTTATTGATAGCAAATTATTATTACATAAAATCTGTAAATATACCAGTTTCATCATGTAATTTTTAACATGAGATGTATTTTGCGGCAATTTGTCGGTAAAATTTTTGGGTAAATATTTCCATGCGTGGTTGTTAGGAAGGGATTGGGATTCCTTTTTTCAAACATAACCCCACTTTATATTAAGCTCAGTACAGGTGTGCATGTTTATCTTAAAACATTAAAATAAACTTACCCCAAAATTACCCCTCGCATAAAAAAAAAAAAAAAAACTATAAACTTTTCAATTATTGCATATTTTTTAACTGCTTCAAATCTTTTATCCAAATTTTTATTAATATCTCCCTAGATATGAAAGTATTCCCCAAATTACAATTGTTTGGGAGCAAAATTTAATTTTGAGAGCCGGTCAATGTTTAAAAATATCAATTTTTTTTTAATTTTTTAAAAGTTTTTTTTGGTTTATTTAAACTTTTAGTAACAGTATTACAATTAATCGTAATTGTGTAAAGGAGATTTTGTAGTTAATTTCTTCTTTTTTTTTTTTTTTTTTAACCTCCGGAACCACCGTCAAGGTATATCTCTAGAGGATGAGATTAATGAATTGTAGCGTGTGTGAAAAATACTATGCCTGACCGGGATTCGAACCCGGGACCTCCGGATGAAAGACTGAGACGCTACCACTCAGCCACGGAGGCCAGCTTGTAGTTAATAGAGCAAAAAAAAAAAATAATACCAATTTTTTGAATTTTTTAAACCTTTTTTGTTTATTTAAACATATATTGATATCTTAACCGTAAACTTCATCATAAATAATTCCAAACTCAAAAAAAAAAAGATCTAAGGTACCTTTTTTTTTCATGTATAATAATTTTTCACTACAGTATAAGAATAAATAATAATCAATGCCAGGAAAGCATTACAAGTTTGTTGTTAGCTATTTTTTTTTGTTTTGTTAAAATCGTTATTATAATAATTAGATTTTTTAATTTAAATTTAATTATAAAATAAACTAATGGTATTAAAGTTATTATTTTGTTTACGAAAAGGTTTCAGAACACATTAATGGCACGGCAGCATATTACAATGCTCTAGATATTCCATAGTGACTTATTATGTGGTATTAACTGAAAAATCTATGTTAAATATAAAATTTACTGAAGTATGTTATTTTTTTTATCAGTAAATAAAAAATAATAATGATAATTATAATCATTATTTATTATCGATGATAATAAAAATCATGGAATAAATTTCCGAATAGTTTTTTCGTAACTTATGAAAAAGGGGTTAAACTTTAATGTAAGAATAAATTTTTGTTAATCATGTTTTAAAATTACGGCCAATTCTTTTTCTTTTTTTTTTCAATTAATGTATGGTTTTCCCACTTACCAATTGATTGAAAATTTTATAAAATGACTTTAATTGAAGTGACTTATTCCAAAGGAAATAAATCGTATTCTGTTAAAAATTTTTTTGTTGTTGGTATTTTCTGTTTATAGATAGCAATGTTTAATTATGTAATTGTCAGGAAGCATGAGATATATCTCTCGTCAATTCTGACGTATTAGAATATGCAGTTAGTTATTTAAAAGAGTATTTTTAAATTAAACAGATTAATAATGCAATAATAGAAATGTAGTAATCAGTTGAATTGAGGAAAAACATGCGTGCGAGCGCGTATGTGTACACAAAAAATCACATGCGTGTGTAAACGAATAAAATATATTAATCGATATATCAACAGCATTTATGAAACTTATTGAAGTGAAAACATTTTTTGGAGCGTTATTTTGGATACTTTTGATATAGACTTTTGTATGGAGAAAAAATGGCTGACCCGTAATCAAAAATCGTCACAAGACGCTAAGCATATATATATATATATATATATATATATATAAGAGAGAATCATATGAAACAATAATTGATACATATATACATATAATATGTATAGAATGAGAGGTGGAAGAAAAATCATAGGTAATCCGATAGTGATTCCCTATACACTCCGCTTTCTTTCCCTCTCTTTCTGTATACTTACGCATATGCGTATATACGTTTAAATTAATATACAGTAAAGAAAGATATTGATTCCTCTTCTCTTTCTTTTTCTCTCTTTCGGTTTACCGGTAAGCATTTACATTTATACAGTACAGAAAGACTGTTGTAGTTATCCGAAGCACGTTGCTTTGTTGATATGGTTGTGTATACCTATACGTATTGAAGTGTTTGTGAGTTGTTACTCGTAATATAAAATTAATTTTAAAATAATTGAATAAATTCAGTGTAAAAATAACATAGCCAAATATTTGTGAAGAATAAAGAAAAAAAATAGTAGTTATATAAAAAAATATTAATTTAAAAAATGTATATGCACACACACACGCACGCACACACACACACACACACACACACACACACACACGTATATATATATATATATATAATAAGTGTATGCATACTAAAAATATTTTTATTTATTGTTTAAATCATAAATATTTCCTAACATTTATTTAATAAAAAAAAGAAAATTTTTATTTTTATTATAAAATTATTTAATTAACCCTTACACTATATTATAAATAGAATGCTTAGGTAGTATATTAAGTCCTTTTAAATGGATAATCATATACATTAGAAGCAACAATAGAATGAAATATAATTATTAACCAATGATCGGTACTCATTGTTTTAAGTTCTCACTTCTGTTGGCCAGTCCCACGACTGGCTACTTTTTCCTTTTTTAGTTGTTAATTAGTTTTAAATTAACAGTATTTATGAATCTTATTTATTTAAAAAATTGTTTAATAGTTAACAAAAGTTTTTTTTTTAATTAGTTTTTTTTATTTAAGTTATTTCTTAATTTTTCTTTTATTTATTTTATTTTTTGTTTTGTGTAAACTTTTTTCTTCATTGTCTATTGATAATGAAATAATTCTTTACAATCTAACTGACGGTTATCATCTTAGTTTAGATTTTACATACAATTATTTTAAACGACTTTTTTTCAGATAATCTTATTTTCCAATTTATTTTAACAACTTTTTAATGCAGTCTTTATTTTTATCTAATCTAAAATTAGTAAAAATAAATGAAAATGTTAAATGTTATTAAAAAGTAGCGATTTCGATGTTAAATTGTAACGTAAATTTGTCAGTATGACCTAAAACGTGTACTTTCATTTTCGTTAATTAAAAATGCTAATTATTTATTAATATAAGAAAATATCAAAACTTTTTATCTGTTGAAATTTATTTTCGAGGTAGATTGTCAACAAATATTTTATATTTATTTAATATTATATCTAGTCTTGGTCTTTGGTCGTTCTGAAAACCTTACAGTTAAGTGAATGCCAAGTATCAAACTATCACGTGCGTTTTTAAACAGTTTTAAAATGATCTATTATTTTACCGGAATGTAATTTCAGCCGTATAGCATCTCAGCAATTCAGTACGATTAATTGTGAATTAAAAAGCTACTTTAATTTTTTTTTTTAAGTAATCTATAGATGTTGAAAAAACCGGCTTTTGAATTTAATTTACGATCAGTTTTGCTCAGATTAGATTTTTTAATGCTCTTATTTAGAAAGAAGGGAAATTCTAACCGATTTGTGTGGTTCTAGGTAAATTTTTTATTCTTGCAATCTTCAGCATACCACCAGAATTCTTAGAATTACTGGTTTAAATCTGGATTTGATATAATAAATACTATTCGTTTGTTTATTATTATTTTTTTAAACCAGTTAAAATTTATGCAAATACATAAATTTTATTACCTGAATGGACTTATGATATTTTCATCTTATATTTTTTTATATTATTCAATAATTTTTTATCGTCAGGTAACTTCAGTATCAATTGGCCAGATATAATTGTTATCAATTTTGGAAATATATAATTATTTTTCGTGGTTTTCAAAATAGTTTTCAGTTAAAAAAAGTATTACTTATTTTTTTCCAAATTATTAACTATGTTTTAATAATATGTTATTATTATTTAAGGCTTAAAAAATTTTTATTACAGTAATAATCGACTAAAATATTCATTAATTAGGTTTACATTATATATTAAGTTGGTTCTACTCACTTTCTTAGTTTAATGAACTATGTATTTCAAAATTATGTTCCGTTAAATTAATACGAAATAATAATATATATACAAAAATTTTATTTAAAAAAATATAATGAATTATAATTATTTGTCTATTTTTATTTTTCTGGAAATTAGAGATAATTATTTATTTTTTTTTTATTAAAAAGTAACAATTGTACTTTATTCAACCGCCATATTAAAAAAATGTAATCATTTTCGATTTATTCACGTACTGATTTGAAAAGTTACAGAAATTTGATATTTTTATTTATATTTTAACTTACAAAAGGTTTTCGTGCACTTAAAATAGTCAACGTAAAACTTTGAAGGAAAGTATATATATATATATATATATATATAATATAGACAAATAAATACAGGACAGACTTAATTTATTATTAAACGGAAATAATAAAGCCAAAATTTTGAAGAAAAAATTAGTGCTAGGTTAAACAAAAATAAAAAAAAAAAAAGATTAAATATTCAGTTTTTTACCTCTTTGGTAAATTAATAATTCCATTTGTTGTAGCGAGGAACGTTAAAAACAAAAACCAGAACATCTTACATGGATGAATACTAACGATTTCTTTCACCAGTTCACCTACCTCTAAACTAAACGGCCGCGAATAATACTGTAACTACACATGGTCACCGTATTTCCAACATTTGAACCTGCCTCCTACAGTGTTACCAATACACAGTAAAGGTAAATATATATTTCCCTTGCGTTATGTTTACAGTTTCACTTAGTATACATATTTATATATTTTTAACAGGTAGTTGTTATGAACAGTTCACTTCTAACTGCGGATTATTTTTGTTTTCAGACCTTTCTAAGAAAAGTACGGTCGAACGATGGGATTGATGGTAAATTGAAGGTATGAGGAGCACAAAAATATTATTAAATAAAAATGTAATTTTCTTTTAAATCCAAAATTCCTTGATCAATTTTATTAAACTTTAGATATACTGTAGTAGTGTATCTTTAACTGGAGTAGCTGAAATTCGAGCGAAATCTTTCACTTAATGTTTATAAATAAATATGTTTATAAATCTTTCATTTAAATGTTTATATGAACTTATTTCATTATTTTCAAGAGCAGAATAAATTAGTAAAGTCGCGAAAACTTCGTGATACGCTCTATCTATCTATCTATCTATATATATATATATATATATAAATTTATTTATGCTTTTGTATAAAATTTGTGGCTGAAAAATCTACAAAACTACTAGATCAATTTCATTGATATTTATATCAATCAGTTGTAGTGCTGTATCAGAGTTTATGCATGTAAAAATTAGATGAACAATGATTGAGTCGTTCTTCAGTTACGCTTAATTCAAGGTCGACACAGACAACATAATCTTAATTACAGAACATATCGGTGTATATTTCATACCCCGTTTATGCAGCACACACAGTGCTGAATGAGTTTAAATTTGATACTTATGTGTAGGGGTTTACTTTTTTATTTTTAATTATTTCATCAAACTACGGTTATAATAATTTAATTTTCTTGTAAACAGAAAATTTATTTTAATATTAAATAAATAAATAAATATAAAACATCTCTCTTTTATCTTTCTCATTTAATTTATATTTTGTGTATTCTTTGCTCAAAAAATTATATAAAACATGTTATACAAAATAAAATAACGAAAAGTCGGACTTCTTGTGCAGAACTGCGCATGAATTTTGTTTGTTTATTAGATTTTATTGTAAAATTTTCTATATGGGTAGGAATAAAATTAAACTAATTTTATTTTGGAAGAAAACTGCGGGAGTGGTTACAAGTTTAATAAATATTTCTGTTTTATTTTTAATTGATATTTTATGGATTGTTCATTATTTTTCATAAAAAATTATTTCGGTATTGGATGATAGAAAGATCCGAATAATTTGAAAAATAGGACTTGTTCCAAAAGAATAATTTTAATTTACGTTTTACGTATTTTAACTTCTAAATATATTTTTTGGATTATATAACTGGACTTCATATTAAAACTGTATTCCTTTAAAAAACAATATTTAATTGGATTGTTCTTCTTTAAATATATATAATGAATAAATTTTGATAAATTTACAGAATGTAATTCACTAATTATTTTACTCATATTAATATAAATATTAAATAAATATCATTTGATTTCATTAATGAGGTTGATTTCTTTGCAAATATTCTTGAAAATTTATTTAAATTAATTAAAATAAAAGGGATATATATATATATATATATAGCGAGAGAGAGATTAGCATCCTCGTCGCGGCTTCTCTCGTGATATGACTGCTGTACTGAAAACTAATCTACTCTTGAATATATAACGAATTATTTATGAAATTTCGTTTACGAATTTCGTTAACAAACCTTGTTGATGTCAGAATAATGACAATTGATACTTACCATCATTTGAGCTCTAGACATCTAATCTTTATTAGATTAATATATTGGTTGAGAGTAGAATTTCTCTCAATGTTATTCATTAATTGAGTACAAGACTAATACTGGATATAACAGTTTGTATAAGTGATAATTTTTAAAATAAAAATATTATTATTGCTTGCTTTAAACTGATGCAGTAAATATTTCAATTCTGCCATCATTTACTTAAATCAATTTAAATGTATTTTTCAAACTATTTACGGTTTTGCGCTCAACTGTTAGGTTACTGAAAAATAATATTCCATCAATTTTTTTTTTTTAATTGTACATGTAATATGCCCTTAAAGGTTGGTTAGTGATCCATAATAATAGTCATAACTTAATAATGGAAAAAAAAATTTCTACCTATATATAAAGAAGTTGTTATAACATAATACTTGTAAATGGCAAAGGGATTTATGGCATTTTAATTTTTATAAAAAAAATATCAAAAACATCTTTGTGTGCCTTCTAAGTTACAATCGGTACTTTATATTATTCATATAGATTCTTTACTTTCCTGTGGAACCATAGCTCTAGAGTTATGCCATTTAGATAAAATTATGTATAGTCTCGTGTATATAGGCCAATTTGATTTTATAATTTTGGTGCCAGTATCAGGTGCCTAGCTTTTTGGGATCAATTTTCTAAAAATTTTTGTACTAAGCTCAGCAATTTTTTACTATGCCCAGTACAAGAGTGCATCTTACCATTAAGGCCGACCTCTGTGGCTGAGTGGTAGCGTCTCAGCCTTTCATCCGGAGGTCCCGGGTTCGAATCCCGGTCAGGCATGGCATTT
>JAAAKQ030263153.1:0-10730 GCA_010016005.3 Zanna intricata | reverse complement strand
TGTAATAATATTGGTTGTCTTATAGCCCTTGGTCATGAACACAAATAGAGGAGTGGCGTTTATTTATATATGCTTCAGAGAATAGCATGAAAGCTGTACTTCTATACATAAGAAACAAATTTCCATCTATACCCCTTGCCCGCACTGCCAAAATGAAAGAACTTATGAAAGCATGGAACTGTTATGAATAAAATGAACTATAAACAATTTGAATGGCATATCTGTGGTGATTTATCTGTGGTTTTTTATTGCGCTTCTACTTGGACTACAGCTTGGTTACATGAAGTATTGCTGCTTTCTGTGTGAATGGGACATTAGAGAAAGATGTAATCACTGCGTGAAGAAGGAATGGACGAAGAGAGTATATTTTAATTCTAGAGAAAAGAATGTTGAAAACAATTCTTGATTGATCCAAAAAAAGTGTACTGTCTCAATTTCACATAAAACTTGCCTTGTGAAGAACTTTGTCAAAGCTAAGGATCGAAATGGGTCAGGATTTTGCTTATTTAAAAAATAAGTTCCCCAGAATCAGTGAAGCTAAGATTAAAGAAGGAATATTCATAGGACCACACATACTACAGGAACTAATAAAAAGATAACTTTGACAATCAATTGAATGAGACCGAGAAATCTGCTTGGACATCATTCAAAAGTATCTGCAAACATGGAGTGCAATATGTTACTGAAAATCCATTTTTTGCATTCCCATGTGGATTTCTTACTAAAAGATCTTGGAGCAGTGAATGACAAACATGGGGAGCTGTTCCATCAGGACATATCAACTATAGAAAAATATCAGGGAAAGTGGGGTCCAAACAATAGCAGACTATTGTTGGACACTTAAAAGAGATAGACCTGAAATAGAATACAACAAAAAAAGAAGGGAAATATGACAAGAAAACTGACACTTCCATCTTCTAGGTAAGGCATGTAATTTATTGTATTTTGTAAAAAAACTTAAAAATTTAAATCGCTCATCACTCTAAAAATCTTACATGATAGAGAAAAACCAGTTAATTTTTAAATTAAGGGTAAAAAATGCTAGTAAGTACACATATTATAATTTTTGTGACGAAAGAAAAGTTATTTTTTGTTGACCTGTGTTATCTTCAGTATACTGTTGACATTCAAACAGTAATGGCTGTATTATCATTTTAATTTTTGACTTATAACATTTTTTTTAATCTCCTGACAATGGTTTGAAAAAACCAAAAGGTCTTGAGAAAATACATCTTTTTTGCCGGTAAGGTAGTTAAAATTTTTTTTAAATTAAAATATATCATCGGAAAGCGTGTTGGTGTTTAAGAAACAATTTAAATAGTTTTAATTTTTTTTTTTGTGATTCTGTTACAACTGAAAGGAGTAAAATTAATTTAATTATAATTATCTGACTTCCTTATGACACTGAAGCTTATAAAGATCTGAGGTGGTGTACTATTCTAAATCGCATACCTCGGTTTTCTTTTAGATGATTGGTATTCATTATCCAGCCAGTTTTTCTGTTACAGATTTGTATCTTGATAGATTAAATGTAAAATTTTCTTTAATGAGGCAACATACAAAGTTTATGTTATTCTTGGAAATGTAGCCATTTTGGATGTAGATTTTGTCTCGTGTCAGATTGCCTCACTGTTATGATTATATAGCACCTAACTTTGATAATATTTAGGCGTTTGTAAAATAGTGATGAATTTTATCCAAATCACATAATTCTATTCTTACAATTAAATTTAGCTAGCGCTCCTTGTTCTTTGACTAAATTCTGCTGATCTAGAAGCCTATTATGAATTTTTGCTTTGCCTGTTTTGGATTTATGAGCCGTAAGGATGCATTAACAATTAATTAATTTACAACCTTTGTTATAGAATTGTTTACAATATAATTGTATTTATAAAATAATAATGAATTAATTAAAAACTCAAGTTCAATGGTGCTTGTATTTCACAAGGATTAAAAGTTTGAGCGACAGGCAAACTTCAGCCTTTAGGCTTAATATGTAGTATATTTGACAGTAGTAGAGTCGACGACGAAGTTTATAAAGCTTTTGTGCTATTTGTACGAAGGATGCGCTGTTGTCACTGTATTCCCTATATCTTGAGATGTAGATAATTGTAGTATCTACTTATCTAGATTATGGTAGGATCTTTTATGAGTCGCATAAATCTCAAATTCATTTGCCGAATTGTTGATTATAAACTTTTCTTTTCAATATACGAGAGGTAAAAGGAAAGTTAAATTCTCCTTGCGCACGATAAATCTATTTATTGTGCGCAAGCAGTTAACGGTATTAAATGCTATTGTGTTTGAATCTGTACGGATAAACAATGTTTTCAAATTTTAGTTTTTCTTACAGATTTCCTCAGCGGAGACATCAGACCGATCTTGGAAATTCTTTTACTTTTTATGACAAAGATAATTTTAAAAATACAGTGTAAGGTACGTATAAGGTAAGAATTACTTCCTTTTTTTTTTAATTTGTGCATTTAAAAGTCAACAGTAATATTTAAGTACTGTAGAATCGCTGATATACTAAATTTTCTTCAGTAGAGAATGTACAGCAGTACGTACCGTTCACGCTTAGCAGAGAATGAAATTATTTGTAGACGCATCGATACCGTGAAAGATTTTCTTTAAGGTAATTTTGGAAAGTTAGAAATAAAGGTATCAAAAGACTTTCTCAAATTTACTAGCGGCATCAAACCAAATAAGAAAGGCAATCTCAGGATAAGAAGCCATTAAATTATCGGTTGGATGTGTTGCTGATGTTCCCCGACACAATTGCATATTTTATTGAAAATTCAGTAAAACAGTTTCAGCAATATAACATAAAATGTATCTGCGTGTGTTGTATGAAAAACATTAAGTAATTTCTGTGGAGAAAGCCGCATTGAGGGTTACAGTTACAATCGCGTGTTATAAAGTGAAACAGAAATTCTGAGATGCATCGCTAGAAACTGAAAAAACAATAATGTACCGTAAATGTTGTAATCCTAAAATTGTAATTTCTTTTAACAATTAGAATAATAACTTTTCAATTTCATTGATTTCTAGTTACCTTACCGATAACAAAGCATTATATTTTCTAAAGTTTATTTTTTTCTTAATTCACAAATGGTACACCTTCGGAGCCATAAATAAATAAACATGTCCCAAATTTGGCAACAATAATGCAAATTTATTGTTTACTAAATTACTCTTGATATATTACTGCATTATGTAGGGCAATATGTTATGTTTTTAAAAAGTGGAAAATCTAACTTTATTTTTCTCAGAAATCATTGTAATTACATGTTTTTGCCCTACCTGTAATGGCTTGATATTAAAATAATATATATCTTGCATAAAAGTTATTCCACTCATTATTCTCAGTCCTATCAAGGAGAGATACAACACCTTCAGTTGTTCAAAAAGTCTTATGATATACATATATATATATACAAATATTTTTTAATTTTATTGATATGTTCCTTCCAAGACAGATTCACATCAAAAATACTTCCAGATATTTAACCGTATTTACTTGCGGTAGAGTTTAGTATGTAAAATTTATGTTTTTAAATTGTGATATTTTATGCTGCATAACACTTCTGGCAGACATTTTAATCGAAACATTTTATAATTTGTGTTCATTACATTTAAACTTGAGCCGTTTAGATTATTCACCGCCTAATTCTCGTAAGGTCTTCAGTATTTTTTCTTATTTCGTATACGCTTTCAGCTTCATAATCTGCAAATGTTGTTCTACTGTTAAATTTTCCGCTACGCAACTCGTAATAAATAATAGTTTTAACTGTGAACCTATTATTTATTATGAAAACTAGTAAATAATAATAAAAACGTAATGTATAATAAATAAAATAGTTCCGTGTAGTTTTCGGTGAAAATCTTGTCTATTCTTATCCGCAGCAGCTCATTTTTCTTGATTTTTCCTGCAAGTTTAACTGATGTTATGGGGGCGTATGGCGTATTTTCCCTTTTTCCTGGGTGGGAGTCGATGACTGTAGTCGATTTGACGATCAATAATTGAATGATCTGATGCCTATCCTACTTTTTTAACGACATTAACGGTGTCTTCATTAGGTTCTGTAGGATAATTATGCATTTCGATCCCGTAATCTATAGAAATTTGTTGCAAATTACAAACATTCTACCGCAGTACTTGATTTCTTTCGTTTTTCAAAACTAGTATTTTAAGATATTAGATTTCTGTTTTTTCCAGCTCTTGTCAGTAGATTTTTCTTATATATTCCATCTCTGCACGGCAATGTTTAGCGGAGTTGGCTTATTGCAGTTACATTTTTTTCTCTCGTTGTTTAGCAAACTGACTATATCTTATAGCGATAAAGTTTCTTTGCCGGCAACAGTAGTATTCTTTTCTCCTTCACATGTTCTTGACAAATTTTTTTTCCAAGAAATTTTATTTCTTTTATCTCCAAATTAACCTGTGCGCTATGAAGTTTGTCGTTTCAAACACAGCGTGATGTTTCTGATTTCTTTCTCGCTTCTTAAAAATCTGTTTCGTAGTTTAGATTATCTTTAAAATGAGTTTAAAAATTATTTTTAGAACAAACGGTTGTAATAAATGTACGCTAACTATGTACAACGTGATTTAACTAAATTCCTTTATCGTGCCAGAACATGTAAATATGTAATAACTCATTTTCTTAATTAAAGACTTGCTCGATTAATATAATTACTTATTGCAAATAATTATTGTTACGTTTATTATGTTACTAGCTTGCTGTACCTTGCTGTACCTTGCAGAGTAGTTGGTTATTTTATCTTTTTTATACCTAAATATGTAAAAGAAATAAAGGGTATATACTGTGTGTTGTTGGCGCTACTTATTGAAAATCTGGTGCGTATTCCTAACTAAATATACATACTTGAACAGAATAATGCTCCTCAGACCTACAAAACATTGCAAAATTCAAGAAAATGTGTAGTCATTACAATATGTATATTTGGATTAGATACTGTAATAATCAGAAAAGCAAAAGTAGTTCATTATACATTATTAAATGCATTTTTTTTAAGGTTATTGAAAAGAATGATTTTCTTTCATTCGCCATATATTTTCTCTCTATTTTGTTAGAGGTCGGACACTTAGAACACAACTGAAAGCTGTGTTTCTTTATTATGTGTATAACATCATTTTAAGATATATTTCCAAACATTAATGAAACAGTGTTTGATGATTTGAAAATGTTTTACAGTGATCAGATTTTAAGAATAATACAAAAGGTTTATTTATTACTGTATTAACCCTTTTCATGCTTAATATAATTTTAAAAGTAACTTTTAATTTCTATTAAATTATATTTAATTTTTATTTCTGTTTTCTCTGTTTGCTCCAAGATGTAAAACTTATAAAATATGTCGCTTATCTCTGTTCTGCAAATTCATCCTTGCGACTTCTATTTTATGGATATATGTAAAAACTATGATTATCTTTTTCATATTCCGTGTACATTTACTAATATAAAATTAGTTTTAACATGAGATTTTGCAAGCTAGGGTAGGGATTGTATATATACAAGGTCGGATAAAAAAATATATGAAAATTTTAGTTTTTCTTAAAAAAAAAAAAATTGCATTTACTCATCAACATGGATTTTGTCACATTCAGAATACTCCCCTTCAGGTGTAATAGATTTGTACCAGCGCTTCTTCTAATTTTCAAGCATTTCTGGGATGCAATTTTTGATATGGTATTTAGCTTCTTCTGCAATTCTGTCTTTATCCCTTCTGTACTGGCAAAATGTCATTCTTTCATAATTTTTTTAGCTCAGGGGAATAGGAAGAAGCACCGAGGACTATGTTTGGCAAATGTGGCTGCTGAAGTGGCATAATATTGTTTTTGACCAAAAATTCACGTAACTGGATTATTGTGGTGCAATCACCGTGATGAATTGTTTTGCCACTAATCTGGGCTTTTTTTTTTTATTGCTGCTTGTAAAAAGCAGGTTCTCCGGGAAATACTGCCTATTCACCGTTTGACTTCATACCACCCGTATATCCATTGAGCAGTTCTGGATTGTCGTTCACTTCATTTAGCTACTCCTGAGCAATGCTCATTCAGCGCAGCTTTTGGTCAAAATTCTACAGTTTTGGAACAAATTTTGATGCCTGAAATGTCCAAAAAAATTGCTCAGCAGAGTCAACCAACTCTGCTGAGCAATCGTAAGTAAATTTAAATTGTTTGTTAGTGATTCAGTGATTGACCTTTGATGTTGTCATCGGTTATTGAGCAGTGGAACCTCAAGGCACTCATTACCATTATCTTATTGACCTCTTTGAAATTTTTTTATTACTTTTAAATGTTTGTTTTATTCATAGAAGAATGCCTCGTAAGCAACATTAAACATTTTCATTGTGTTGTTGCATTTTATTCCATTCTTAAAGCAAAATTTAATTTAAATTTTTGTTACAATTTTTTCACGAGTCAAAAGTCACTGACTGTATAGACACATGTGACCTTTTTGACAGTCTACAATAAATTAAGCATCCAACATGACTATCAATGGGATAACTGATACAGTGTATCAAAAAAATCACGACAATTAGACTTATACAGCCTGGAAAATTTAAAAATTCAGCTATTTTTTTTTATCAAATATGGGCCCTTAGTATTTTTCAGAAACACAAATAATTGCAGATTTCCACAGTGGAGTGGTAGTGCCTCAAAATTTCATTCAGAGATTTATTGGTCAAGCATGGCATTCTCATCACAAAATTTCATTCATGTATTCCCAAATACAGGCTTCAAAGCTTCTGCAATGAATTAATTTATCAAGAAAAAAAACAACAAAAACCATCTTTCTATTGTTTGTAAAAGCAGTATGTAAAAGAACAATCGAGCCGATGATAAATGTTTAGCTTTTGAATGTAAATATGAGTGTTGCATATTCTGATGACCTTTTTTTTATGATCATGGGTCTATTCGCCCAAAGGATCAAAACTGAATGATATTTCATGGTCTTGGACTAGAGTTGAGTAAAGAAGCTAATGAAATACTTGTATACAGTCAATTTACTGAAAGGGTTAATAGAAAAATGTATTTTTATAAATTATTTTTTCCAATTTTTGTACATGTAAATAAGAGTATTAAAAATATATTTATAATAAAGTTATTTAAAAAATTGTGATTTTTTTTTTTTTTCCTTGTTTAAACCGCTTGCATTCATTTTTTCATTTATGTTCCTTTCTTTTTCACCTTGCATTCACGTTTATACAATTAAATATTTCTTAAATTAGCTGGTAGATTTTAAGTTATGGGGCGTAAATTTTGAAAAGGGGGGGCGCGCGCCTCTCAACCCACCCCCATCTTGTGTGTATATCTTTTCATATCTGATCTAATGCTTAGATTGATCAGTTTTCTGGTAAGCAGAGTTGATGGCATTGAATAACTAACCATCAATTTTTTTCAAAGTTGGTTTAAACTTAAATTTTAATAAATATTTTCATAGTTTTTATTAAGTACAAATGTAAATCTTAGTTGTAATTAATTCTAAATTGTCCTTTCTGAATGGGCAGAGGGTTCGGTCTCGAAGTGTTGATGAAAAATTTATTTTCTTTGAAGAAAGATATTATTCCCAATGAGCAGTTGGATAAATTCTTACAAGCTGCTATTTCCACTCAGGGTTTGAGTCTTAAACCCAGGCAGAAATTTAACCTAATTTTTAAATATATTTTTCCAAAGTTTTTGTATCAAATTAATTGTATCTCAACCTTTTCATTCTATTCCTGATGGGTTATTTTATATCTGTAAGTTAGATGGTGGTCTATGTTTACCTAGATTGCACAGTGTTATTAAGATCTCAGGATTGAAGGCTAAATCTAAACTTATTAATAATTCACATCCTTTTGTCCAGTATTACATCAGTAAGAGCTTTATGGCAGATAAGCTTAAAATGGAGCTCGTTAACCATAATATTAGTTTGCCATCTTTAGTGGCCAATATTATAGTTGAAATTGATCAACTAAAGACAAAATTTAAGCCTGAGGATTTTAAGTCATAGGAGCAATTTTCTGTGATGGGACGAAGTATATAAATCATTTTAAGAATAATCTAATTTGTAATTGTTGGCTTTATGAAGATTGTCTCTTAACGGATTCCAAATTTATAAATGCTTTAAAACTTTGAACTGACACACTTGGGACTAAGTTGCGTGAGCACTGGCTTTATCACCCAGAAGTATTGTTAAATGTAGAAAATGTGATGCTTGAAACTTTAGGTCATGTTATAGGAAAGTGCTTCTCTAACAGAAATAAATATATTAAAAGGCACGATGATGTTAAAAAGCTTCATCGTCAGTAATGTTAAAGCTCAAAATAACACTTATTGCAGTGGAACAGACTTTCTTTGGGACGGCAGGGTATATATCCAATTCTAATGTTAATTCTGTTAACGTCTACAGTCAAGAGTCGGGGTGACTATAACTCCTCCCACAACTCAACAGGATGGTACGTATGGTGTGACTATTTCTGATTGTGTTAAAATGGGTTCAATTCCTTTAACTAGGCATTGTACTAAATCTCCAGCTCAGTTGATTTTATGTGTAGTGGGGACTGCGCATGATAGTGACCTTGAAGCATCAAATCGTTTGAGGCCAGATTTTATTAAAAACGAGTCTGGTCTTTACATAGTTGATGTCACTGTGAGATATGAGCAAGTTAATGCATTAGAAGAAGCAGCTATTGAAAAGATAAAGTATAGTACCATCATAGAAGTAGCTAATGTTTTCGACTATGCAGGAAAGGTTTTTCTTGCTCCGCTTGTTTGGTTCTTAGGGATCAATACCAATTACTACGGTACACCATCTCTGTAAATTTGGTATAACATCGCCAAATATTTATAAAATAATATCTATGATTTGCCTTAGATCTTCGCTGGATTCTTAGACATATTGACCATTATTAATTTTATTTAGTAAATTTTAAATAATGTGTAGTGCAAAATTTAGAAAAATTTTAAGTTGCTATTTTAACGCCTATGTGGTCCATTCAATGGACTGCATGTATTAAATTAAATTCAAAATTTAATCTGATTCAATAATTTTTTTTGTGCTATAAGCACATGTTTTTGTTTTGGATTCAAATTATTGGTCACACTAAAAAAAAATCCCTTTTTTGCATAGCACAGACCTACTTGATAAGGGGGCTATGCATAGGTTTAATTCTTATCAGTTCTTTCTGACTACTTACAGATGCCACGCAAAAAAAAACTGTTGCTCTTTTGAGGCAAATCAGTAATCAAGCCATTTTCATAAGAAATGAAGTGCTGCTCAGTAACTGCGTGTCCCATTGTTGCAAATAAATAGTAGTTGACAGAGCCAAATCACTTTGTGTTGGCTTTTTTTATATTCTGGTCGTTTTTCGCACAAAGCTAGATTCAAATCAACCATTTGTTCAATCAGTAGTGTTCAGTATCAATGGTTTCACCAGGTTTTAGCAGCTCATAATAGATTGCACTCTTCTGATCCCACCAAACACAGAGCATTATATTCTTTCCATACTGGTTTGGGCTTGCAATCGATGTTGATAGTTTGCCTGGAGTTACCCGTGATCTTTTACACTTAGGATTCTCAAAATATATTAGCCTTGGGCTTAAAGGTGTTTTTAGTGCTAACAACTTGTCCAACCTACAGGGAGGTCAACCCTCCCTGAATGAGGAGAAGCATCCTCAATTCATTTATTTTGATGTTCTTTCATATACATAAAATTTGAACTGTTTCACTTTTAATTATACCGATTGCCTTTAATTTTAAGCACATTTTATTTATTTACTTATTCTTGTAAATATGAAAAATATGTGGTACGGAAGACAAATTCAAATTTATAATTTACAAACTTGTGTAATGTATGATTTTTTATGCTTTTCCTCAACATTTCCAAGCATTGAATATATTACATTATTTAAGCATTTTATGTCTTTTTAAGCAGATATTTTTATTTACTTTACCTGGTAAATATTAAACTTTTGTGCTCTTTTGGCCAGCAATGCAGGCCAAGATGACTTTCACATGTGCTCTCCATAATTTAGAGATTGCTGTCCTTACAGCTCTCATGTCCTGCATCACAACCCACAATTAATTAACTCTTGTACATTAGCACTGTTGTGCCCATCAGCTCTGATTTATTTATGCATCATATATACGACTGATGTTAAATGGCTATTCAAATGTACAAGCTGTTTTATTTTATTATCTGTAATTAAGGGTGTTTTAACTTAGTATTTGTTTTAATTCTGTAAAAAAAATTACTCTACAGCTATGTTATATTATCATTATAAAAAGTAGTAATTAAAGGTGGGTAAAACAAGTCGTGAAATGAAATTTGGACATAACGTTAGAAAAAAATTGTTTAATATCACTGTGATTGTGAAACGAACATTTTCATAACGATGAGTTTATTATAAAAAAAAAGTATTTTAATATAATTATAAAAATTGCAATATGTAGTAAAAAATTAATAAAATGTCTAGAAAATACATATTTTAGTAATACAGAAAAACAGTTTGTGAAAATATGACTAAGTGTTTATTGTACAAGGAAGTAAACAGGGATTGTTTCGAGTCGTTAGATCATTATAATGTTTTCATTCATTAGTTTTGAAAACAAACTCATACAAATATAGTTTAGTTTTCAAATAAATTCAATTAACCACACTTCTCAGGAGTGGTCGACCTGAGATTGTACAAGACTACACTTCATTCACATTCATACACA
>JAAAKQ030263109.1:0-10730 GCA_010016005.3 Zanna intricata | reverse complement strand
ATTGTACCAATGCTTTATACAGTCTTAGTAATACCTCTTTATCTGAGCCCCAGTTGATATTAGATAAACATTTCAAAATGTTATTATTGTTATTATTACTAATAATCTTTATTTTTTGTTTGTTTATGTTCGTATCGACTTGTATGATCGTCAGCTCTCGTCACAATCTTTAAAATAAAGTCCCACACATACCATCAGATGTAATCAAGTCAATTTCCAATTAACATCTGATATCGTCAAATGTAATGGTGTAGAAGGCCCATAATTTTATTTTAAAAAACACAAAATAACAATCCAAAAAACATTTAAATACGATTATAATAGACACTAATAACACTTTCATAGTGTAAAGGTCCGTGAAACTTAATAAAACACAAAATAAACCCATTAAATATAGATAAATTAATAAATAAACAAAAAAGCCTGTTCTTACCCTGTCTTCACTTGTGTAATATTGGTTGGTGACACAACTGTCCATTACCACAAGAAACAGTATTCTATTAATGTAAAGTCACTCTGTAGGTCAAGAAGAGGTTCAATAACTTACAGATAACCCCCAATTCGCCATAAGTATCCATCATGTTTTAACTTTTAAAGGAAATAATATAATTTCATATACTTTCTTCATTCAAACAGAATAAACTACCGGTATAGAGGAAAGCTCATTTAAATTGTATCTCCCTTAAATTTTGTTAATCATTTTACAAATAATCACCAGTTATCATTACACTGGAAAGACTTCGGGGGACTGATTGGAGTGGGATCACTTCAGTTCAGGAGAGGAAGAAACTCATACGTGGCTAATCTCTCAAAGTCCAGCCCCGGTCATACAAATTCTCTCTGGTCTAAAGAATCGGAACGCAACAAATAATTCCGTCCATAAATAAAACTAAATAATTATAACCGTTACTAAATAAATAATTACCCGTCCGATAAAAAAGGCACAGCAGAAAGGGTAGTTCTGCTGAGGTTCTGCAATTAGTTGGGAGATTCTCCTGCTATTCTTGCATTCCGTTCAAACGCAGTTCATCATTATGAAAAAATTTAGGATCACATCTTTGCTTTTATTTATTGAAAGTAAAGCCATTGAGTTAATAATTCACAATTGTATTTTTACATCATGTTAGTCCTATATCATTACTCATATAGGAAGTCAGGCATGAATAAACATGTTTACTAAAACAGTATTAACAAACAAGTTTGTATAACTCGTTATTTAGTAAAATTATAATTATACAACATATATTTTTAGTCAGTGATAAATTGAAAACGTGACACGAGTATTTTGGAATAGATATTCTAATTTAACATGAATAAAACTTCCAGTTGCAAATTTGTGTACCAGTTCCAATTTTTTATTTAAGTAATAAAGCATTATTATTTTTTTCATTCATAAAATTACTTAATTTTTAATAATGTTAGAAATCAAGTTCTGTATTAAAGGTAATAATAAAAGTAAAAAACTTTATTACTGAATTAAAATTTAAGTTCAAATAAAAAGTTATGAAAGTTCAGGAACATTGTTAGCAGCTTTTATTTTTGTCTTGATCCCTGTAGGTGAAGACACCCGCCATGTAACGATTCGGTCCCGGTCGACCCCTCCCCCACCCACCGCATCGGTTGATGGGTCCTAGTTTTGATGGGTTTACCAGAGGTCGTCTTTTAGGTCCTCTAAACTTGGTAACACAACACAGTCATCAATTTGGCCTTTGTGAAGATGCTACCTGTGCAAATACCTTAGAAAACAGCTCCATCAGTGTATTTACAAAACTTCGTATATTTACAAATTATTACTTATTTACAAAACGTCTTCGTACGACCTCTTCCAAACACGACTCACTACCATAACTTAAATCCCTTAAATATCAAATTAACCGAGTCGCGGAAGCGCTATTCCCGAGCTTTCCTCTAACACCGAAGGTTTCACACAAACACTTTTCATATAAAAAAATTCAGTTAGATCATGCTCTCATATCACTACATGATTGAGTCTTTAAACATTAGAAATACTATTCTCATATCAATAAAACAAGTTTCGTTCACAAGAAAGACAATTTTGTCCTACAGTTCAGTTTACTCTTAACGGTTATTTTAAATTATATCCGTATAGCTTTTCTTCTTTACTTTCTTTTATTTTATGGGATTTTTTTATTATTTTAGAATGGCCATATTATTATTTTAACCCTAAATTGTATGTTGTTTTTCCGCTGAAATATGAATAATAAAGCCTACTACGCAATGTATGTACATTTTTATGGACTGTATGCCTAACATTTTAGTTGCAAATTTTTATATAATTATTTATTTAATAATTTAAAAAAAAATTGTCTAGTATGAATCTCTACATAGTATAACGGTTAATCATAGTGAAGATTACTTTTACGCAGTTATTAATGAATTGTGTAATTACCATGAAATTAACAATTTAACCTTGTAATACCAAATTATATATTTTCCAAGCAGTATTACTGATAGTATTACGTTTTATGTTAGTACTATATTATACTACTACGTGAACACATACATTAAATCGGGGATATGTTAATGCTACCCAAAGGGAGCTCTTTTTCTCTCTCTTCCTTCTCTCCCTCCACTCATTATTCTATTTCATTTTATACCTCCCCTTTCTCTAACAACCGCGACTCCTGCTACCTATGCAGCATTTGCAATTAAATAGTTTCCACGAAAATTTGCATATCTATTCAATTAAGCCATTTGTAATAATAAAACCGACTACATCCCCCCCCCCTCTCACCGACTCCTATTTTCCTCATCCTTTACCAAAAACCAACACCATCACATAGAGATGGAATGGCAGCTACGACTTCGGTCCATTTCGCTTAACTTAAAATACAAAGTTTCTGCTGCTTTTAAATTATGTAATATCTGCTTCCTTGAATCTGGTAAAGGAAGTTAGTTAACTTTATGTAAAGTTATTAATTTTACTTCTTCTTGTTTATATTATAACATACAGTATTATTCATTTAACTTTTGTTTAACTTTATATAAGTGTTTTAATATAAATTGAATAAATAAAGTTTCGCGGCTGTTTCTTTCACTTACGTCGACGTCTGTGATGTTTTGTTATACTAGTTTCATATCTCGCACATAACTTGAATGTTTTATTACCGTATTTGTGTGATGTGTGTATGTGTGCGTTTTGATACGCATGGAGGCTTAGGTTTATATTTATAAAACTGTTTAAATCAATTTAATAAAGCATGAAAAGAGTTAAGGCAGAACAACCATACACAACATTTACAAAGTTTATTTCCCAGTATATATATATATATATATATATATATATATGTAATTTGTTTTAAAACTATGTAAATGGTTATTAATAACGGTTCTGCTTTATAATTAGTTTTGTTATTAATGTACCGTTTTTTGTGAGAACTTTAGCAAAAATCTTTATATATTCTCATTGAGTAACATTTAAAAATATGTGTTTTAATAGTAGTGTCATCGTCAGTTGCATAATAACGTAATTTAAATAAATAAGCAAAAGCTGTTAAAAATTATCAAACCTTCCGTAATTCTTCATATATTAACACACACATACATGTATAAAACACACATACAACACACACACATATATATATCTCAAAACGTAGGTCCATACACGAAACATATACAGTTTAAATTAAACACTGAAGAGAAAGCTTGTTAAACCAGATTTATTATCCAGTAATAAATCTCAAAAAAAGTAGTCAAATTAACCACTATTCGTTCACCCATACAATACCAAACTAACAAAAATACATCCAAACTTTAGTGGGTATCTCATAAATTATTCTTCAGAAATTTCCTAAACAATAAAAATTGCCATTCCAGCAGGGAATGCTACAAATATTCAGAAGGCGAGGAAGTAGTGAAAGAAATATAAAGAAAAGGAGGCATGTAATACATAAATTAAAGATTTAATTGACCAACTTGTATAACCTTGAGGTATAAAAGAATCGGAAAAAAATTAATTAGACAGTTTAGGAAAAAAATTAATTTATTAGATATTAATTAAGTGTAAATAAAAAACACTTATTGAAGATAGAAAAAAAACTCGACTAGCGAATTGTAACTAAAACTTATCAATTAAAATGTTCGATTTCCATCGAAGGATACACAATAATTTCCTTATTAAGATCTCAAGCAGAACAATTTTCAGCTACACTGTATTGTTCCGTATAGCTATGTTTTATTTCTGTGTTTGTATTTTACAAATATAATAATTTCTAAATGCAAATACAATATTGATTAATTGATATTTTTAATCGTATGAAAAATGATAAAATTCTAGGCAAGTAACAAAATTATAAAATAGTAATATTGAAAAGGGGTTAGATGAATTTATAAATTCCAAATAGTATTGTGAAAATAAAACAATCGGCAAATGAAATGCAGTCTAAAATATTAAATGAATGTTGGAAAAACTTTATCAGAACTGTTTTTTAAAAAAAAAAGTTATTTATTTTATTAATGGATTAGTCATTTTTCATGTATTAACAATACTTTAAAATTTACTTTAATATCTCATTATATTGGTAATATATGATTAAAAATCTTAACTAGAATTTTGTACAGAAGAATTGAGAGGAGAGTGAAAGAAGTGTGAGCAGAAGACCAGTTTGGTTTCAGGAAAATATAGGGACAAGGAAAGCAATTTTAGCGCTCAGAATAATAATAACAGGAAAATTAAAGAAAAACAAACATGGCATATATAGATTTAGAAAAGGCATCTGATAACGCAGACTGGAATAAAATGTTCAACATTTTAAAACGTTTAGGGTTCAATAAACTTCACATAGAAGAACAATTGCTAACATTTACAAAAACCAAACTGCAACAGTAATAATCGAAGAACATAAGAAACAAGCGGTAATAAAAAAGGGAGGGATATATATTATATATATTCCCTATATATATAATATATTCCCTATCCCCGTTACTTTTTAATTTTTACATAGAACTAGCAGTTAATAAAATTAAAGAACAATTTAGATCCGGAGTAACAGTACAAGGTCATTTAAAGATAAAGATGCTACGATTTTCTATGATATAGTAATTCTAGGAGAGATTAAAAATTATTTAAAAGAAACATTGAATGGCATAGTCCTACATAAGAAGTACCGCATGAAAATAAACAAGAATAAAACGAAAGTAATAAAATGTAGTGGAAATAATGAAGATGGACCACTGAATATAAAAATAGGAAGAGAAAAGATTACGGAGGTAGACGAAGTTTGTTACTTGGGAAGTAGAATTACTAAAGATTGACGAAGCAGCAGAGATATAAAATGCGATAGCACAGAAAAAACTAGCTTTCAATCAAAAATATAATCTGCTTATTCAATAATTAATTTAAACGTCAGGAAAACATTTTCAAAGTATATGTTTGGAGTATAGATTTATAGGGATGTGAAACTTGGACGATCGGAGTACCTGAAAAGAAAAGATTAGAAGTTTTTGAAATGTGGTGCTACAGGAGAATGTTAAAAATCAGATGGGTGGATAAAATGACAAATGAATGAAAAAAGGAGCATTTAGAAAAATATAGTTAAAAGAAGTTACGGACTTATTGGCCGTATATTAAGGCATCCTGGAATTGTCGCTTAGATATTGAAGGGTCAGGTAGATGGGAAAAATTGTTCAGGCAGGCAATATTTGGAATATGTAAAACAAATTGTTAGGGATACAGGATGTAGGAGGTATACTGAAATGAATCGACTGGCATTAGATAGGGAATCTTGGAGAGCTGCATCAAACCAGTCAAATGACTGAAGACAAAAAAAATCTTTTAATTAAAATTTAAACATTTTTGAAGTTAAAACTTTTGAAGTGAAGATCCTTAACGTGTCTTAATCATCTAATCTGCATGAATGGTATTCGTGGTGAAATATGTCTTTCTGATACTAAATTTAATGGTAATTTTTTTTTAATTTTCTGGAATACGGAGGTTATTTGAATCCACTGTATGCAGATAAAGTTGGTATACGTTGTTTATTAATTGATCATAAACAACTAGAGCATATCTTTATTTCTGATATTTCAACATTAGTGAGTAGTGTTCTTTTAAAATGAATATTATATCTTGATGTAACTTCAGTTTTGAATATTTTTAAATGATTTATTAAACCGTAGTCTATCGCAAATATCACAAACATGACCAAAATCATTTTAAATAGACTGCTTATGAAATTCAAGATATGCACCGCTATGATTAGAATAGGAAGTATATTTTTGTATTGTGATGGTGTTTGTGCATTATGTTGAGATTTGTCAATGTCATTATGAGTATCATTAGTGATCGTTTCATAAATTTTTGATTGCCTCGTAATAACTTCAGTTCATCTACATTTTTAAATTACATTTGTGAATCATTATTATTTTCAATTTCTAAATAATTTATTGAATTATGATAATTCAAATAATTTGTAACTATATATACATTGAAATATATAATATATTTATATTGATTTTTGATTGTTCACAATATGCTTTCCTTATATGAAGTATTTTCATTCGTATGTTAACAAAATATTTTATTAATAAGAGCTACGTCGTAGGAGTACAAAAGAGAATAAACTTTTCCTTGGCTTCAGAAATTTAATTTATTACTTTTATCCTGTCTTAACGTTTTCAAAGTCTTAATTATATTTTCATAATAGTAAGTTGGATTATAAAGTTAAAATTACAATAGACGCATGTATGAATTAGTAATTGTTCTTTTTTTTTTCTGTACAAAAAAAAATTATTAATAAAACTATTCTTCTGATTTATTACTTTTAAATTCCCTAGGTATTTTGCTTTACTCTACATATTCTTTTGTACAGAATTTTATCACATTTAATTTTTTTTAAAGTTTAGGTTATGTACGGAAGATACTATAACGATATTTTAACAAGCCATTAAATAAATACGTTATGGTTACCGTTTGTTGCTTTCAAATAGTCAACGAAGATCTTGTCTAATGGATCTATACAAAAATCTTCTTTTTTTTCCATGTTAAAATTACAATATTTATTTAAATATAAAAATCCCAAAACCAAAATTACTTGTAAGTTGATAAATTGATTCTAATAATGTATTAGGATTTTAAAGTTCCAGTTTAATGGGATTATCGGAAAGAACAAAGTACACTCAAACAGGGTGTAATTTTTATAGTCTACCGCTAATTTTCATTTATACGAAGTTTTACTAGTTCTTACATCGCTGTAAAAGTTGCTACACATTTGTTTTAATACTTTTATTTTATTTGAGGTAGAAAAATTGCAGTTTTACATAGCAACCAGTATATCTCTTTAAACTTAATGTTAAGCTGTTTTTCTTTTACTTGAATTTCCCATGTCCAGCGATGATCAAGATGCAGAACTAAACATCGTACGTGATCAGCATGCGGGATGAAAACATCATTTAGGTGAACCCATTGGCAGTTCTCTTGCTTCATTATAAACCTCACATGACTTGATTTTGCTGGTTTATTACAAAAAAATTAAATTATTTATTCAAGGGTTTTTTTTGTGATTTCTAAAACTTAAATCTTCAGCCAAGTTTGTTTGTTTAGTTAATAATATCAAATAGCGCGCAAGAATACCCTCTGAGAATGACTGGGATACAATTGATGGACAGCCATCTCATATCGAACTCTATGTAACGTGATCCATTGAGTCCCAACACGTTCTTTAAAATAAATTGTGATTTTAAGATACAAGTCCTTCTCAGCGATTATTATTATCTTTAATGTTTATTTGTTTGTATGATTTATATCAGTAGAAGAACATGTGTTTAAAATATTAAAACGCTGAAGTCATGAAAAAATTTCTTTTTCATTTTCCAAAGTTCCTGTTTTTTAAAATTTGGTTTGTATATATTTTTGATGTAGCCTTAAGCCAAAATTATTATAATTTTTTGTTGAATGTTTATTATTATCAAAGTTTATATCTGATTATACAGATACGCTTGTCAAACCATCCAGATATATACGTTCTATCTACGCGTATACAACTAGTTTTACTAAAATTGTTTTTCTTCCAATACCTTCATTTTTTCCCCCTAATTTACATTCCATTTATAACGTATCTTTTTTCAAGTCTTTTCCCCGTTATAAACTTGACGTATATATTAACATATACAGAGTATATTTTGAGTATATGGATGCGTGTGTATCCGCGCCTGTAAGTAAGTAGATTTTTTTTATAAAATTAAATTCATTCACTAAAGCTGAAAATTCATAAATCATTTAAAAAAGTCCAAATACAAAATTTTCTCGACTATAATACTTTTATCCCTTAAGTAAAAAAAAAAAAAAATGATTCTTATTTACATTTCATTTCATATATATATATTAGGTCATAAAACATCGTTGTTATTTTTGTTATATCTCCCCATACAATTTCTTCTTTACTGAAAGCTTTTTTTAAAAGAGTATTTATTTGAATTTCTATATACGATACTTATATATCCTCTACGATATTCTGACATTGAATGAATTATTATTAGCGAAATTATTTTCCATGTAATATGATTAAAAGTGAATCACGTTTTCTTTTATTTACTTCCTTGTACGACGTATTATAATCGCGAAAAATTTCGGTTTCAAATTTTAACGGAAATATCCATTTTGACTAGTTTAGACATGACGTCTGTACTTACATACGTATACGTATCTGGAATAACTCAAAAACGATTAGTCCGTAGGATGTTAAAATTATGTATTAAGAACAGTTGCAACATCTAATTGCGTACCTCCCCTTTTGATTGTAATTGACTAAACCAAAAGTGTCAAAAAAAACCAAAATCCCCCAAAAAAATGAATTTGAACTTTTTCTTAACTGCAGTAATAAGCCCTCATTGAGAGGTTTTCAACGATATATAATAAGTGCTACTTCTTTCATTGGTTCCGGAGTTATGGCCAAATAAAATTTAATAAATGAATTATTTGGATCTTGCAAGGGAAGAAGGCACATCGGTTCGAATTAGTCTCATCTCCTTTAAATCTTTTTTAAATTTTTTTTAATTAATTTTTTTTTAAATTTAAATATACTGATATATTAATATTTAACCTCTAATTATAAAAAAAAAAATTTACGATAAATAGTAATTCAATAATAACAATAAAACAAAAAAAATCTCAGAATTAATAAGGGAATAAATTCTTATGTACTCGTACTTTAAAAAATGTGTATATGTAATTTAATAGGCATTATTACATATGCGTATATGTAATAGAGTTGATGAAACATCTGTTTATTCAATATTAATTGAAAATTATAATTTATAATCGTATTATTTTAGATTTTCAAATTTAATTTTTATTTAATTTCTTTTAATTATTCTGGAATTCGGTTTAATTTTATCTACATTAAATTTTACTACAGAATGACTGAAAAATAGACACTCACTAGAACTACATATACATTGAGGTCTTTAATAAATATACATGCTCCGTCTTTAATAAATTGAAAAAAAAATTCTTATCTTTTAGTTCATTACTCATCTGATGTGTCGGAAAATATATTCTCTAAGTCGGAGTTGATCATTTTCTTTGTTTGTTTTTTGTTGCCAATCACTTAATCCCTGTTTGGTATGATATAATTCTTGTGATCTTAATTTGTGTTTGCATTCTCTAGTTTTCAAATTTTCTTTCTATTTATATTCATCACACACTCTTAATTTATTTTATTATTTCCTTGGTCTTAAAAATTTCTTCCTCTTTATATTTATCATGTACTCACTTTCAAATGAAATAAGTTTAATTGAAGTGTAGCAAAAAATTTGTACATATGATTTAATAGGCGTACAAGGAAGTCATGTGGTATCTACAACAGATTTTTTAATTCATAAACATATAATAATACATTTTTGTTAGAAAAAAATAAACTGATTTTTTTTTTTTTAATATAAAAATTTAATATCCAGATTTTTTTAATAGATTTTTCTGATAAACTGAAATTATAGATGATTCTGAACATATTAAATACTTTGTTGCTTCCATTTATTACTAGTAGTATTATTAGTACTGTGTGGAGTTATGAAGCGGGAATGTTGCTGCGTTCAGGTAAGGTAACCAAGCTTTACAAAGCATTTCATAATGCTGACTCGAATAACAAAGGCATTTGAAGAGCGTTGGGATGGTTAGAGGACAGGGAGAGAAAGTACGCGTGGAAGAGATATATTGTGGGAGAAGTAGAGAGTGAGATAGCGGAATATGCGATGGTGACGAGCTCCCACATCTGAAACCGTCGTATTCAATTCGCCCTTTATTTTACCATGAACACAACAGAGTCCTATATCTCCAACTTAATCAAAGTCAGATATTTTGTGATTTGGATGAGAAAGAGTTTTTTTGTTGCTATAGTTATTCGCTTTTGAAAACAGACTCCAGCCCTTTTAAAAAAAAAAAAAAAAAAAAAAAAATAGAATGTAATTTACAACTGAAGTATAAAGTAGAGATGTAAATATTATATATTACATTACTTTCCTTTGAACATTTATTAGGCTTGGTTTAATTAAACAAATTAAAAATAACTTTGAAAAATCATTACTAAATTTTAATAAAATTGGATCTGTTTGTTTATTTTTTTTATTCCGATCACGGAGTAACACACACACACACACACACACACACACACACACACACACATATTTATATACTACATATATTTATTTACATATTATATATATGAGAATATTTACTAAATTTATTTATTTATTTACTAAATTATCTTCAAGAC
>JAAAKQ030263087.1:0-10731 GCA_010016005.3 Zanna intricata | reverse complement strand
TAGCGTTCTGGCTTCGAGCCCTACACACCCTGCGAAGACCCTGCAGGGCGTGCGTCAATGCATTCCTTCATCGTCGTCTAAGAAAAGAAAAAAAAAGATACTTAAAAAACAAAAATTTCTGTAATATAAATAAAATTGTTCTAATAAAATGATATTGATATCAAAAAAGGTAAGACACTACATTTCTATTATCAAAAATCTGTTAATAATTTAGAATTTTTTGTAAACAAAATACTTAAAATACTAAATAAAACTCCTCCCGGTACGATTTCATTTATATATAATACATATCACTTTTACAGAAATAATACAGATCTTATGGTTATTTTTTTTTTTGATAGATTTCTTATGAAATCTACCAAACAAATCTAATCTAATCTATTCAAGGCTTAATAAGCCTTCTTATGAAATCTACCAAACAAAAAAATAATCATAATGCAGCTCATATAATAATAATCATAATGTATGTAAACATAATCATTATAGTATAGCTACATATTATAATGGGTACCATGTTTCGACTTCCGAAAAATTTCGACATACACAGTGTGTCCCATAATTTTAAAGACTGTGGCTATAAAAGACGCAAAACAATTACAAAGATTTTTTTCAATACATCTTTTTTTTCAATATAGTCTCCATTAGAAGTAATACATAAGTTGGCACGATCTTTCAATCTTTTCATGCCTTTCAAAAACTCCTCTTTTGAAATACTGTTTATTTTCGTTTGTCACGGCTTCTTGTATCTCGTCTATCGACGCAAAATGGTCCTCTTTTAAGTCCATCTTTAATTTAGAGAACAGCAAGTAGTCACAGGTACTCAAATCGGGCGAGTACAGTGGGTAGCTGTGCCACAGAAATCATTATTTTGGGCAAAAATTGAATATTAATCACCGTAGTATGCGCCGGTGCGTTATCGTGCAAGAGGAAAAAAGAACGATCTCTCCACAATTCGGGTCTAACACGCGCATTTCTTTTGTAAAGGATATCCAGCACTTGTTGGTAGAATGAAGCATTCACAGTAGTGCCTTGAAGAATAAACTCTTTGTGACGATGCCTTTGGAGTAAAAAAAAATGACCAATATTTTCTTAATTTTCTGTCAGCGCCACCGAAAAACAGTAGCACGAGTCATAAAAGATCCACCATAAGTCAATTTTAACATTTCGAACGTTTCCGTCGCACTTTTACCGCCTTTAAAGCAACATTTAATCGCAACACAATTGATCGTGAAATTATGACCGCGACCACAATGACACTACCACGCGAACTGCTACTGAACAGCTGCATGTGATTCGATGGACTTCAAACTTCGTATATGGTAAGAGGGAGGTTGTAGTAACTAGTTCTCAAAATTTCATGAAGATTTTATAGCCACCGTCTTAAACCTTATGGGACACAATTCGCCTTTCATATCTCCAGACCCCAAAACCACCAATAGTTCAAAAGTTTATATATACCTATATATATTTCACTTTCTTGTGGACACGATAACTGCCGTAATTTTGCGCCTATCAGTTTCAAATTGATACATAAAATATAACGACCCAAAACCTCGGTCTGTTTCGTTGATGGAAAAAATCGGACCAAGGGGGTGAAAATGAGGAGCTTTTTCGAAAAAACCAAAATATCTTTATAACTTTCGTATTAAGTAAAATATCGAATTCGTTAAAACTTCCTACTACTCTTTGTCTAAGGGCATAAACCTTACAAACGTAAAGTTTTTTGATATCACTAACCGTTCGCCCAGAAGGTAGAAAAAATTGGGTTTCGAAGACAAAAAGTTCATAGCTCCCTAACAGGCACAGTATCGAATCAGTTTAAAGTAGTTGTTAGTCCTCTAAACATTACCTAAAACTTTTGTTTGTTACAATTTTTGATATGACCAACCCTTACGGCAAGGTATGATCAAAATGTTGCTGGAGTTGTAAGGCTTGTATCCTAGACATGTGTTATTTTTTTCACATGCAACCATTGTCGTATTGAATAAATTTAAAATTTTTCTTATCTTTAAGATGAAAATCCTTTCTATCCTCTACTTGGAACTGGTGAAATCTACCTCCCCGCCTTCCGATGGGCCGAATAGAATTTTTTAATAAATGAAATGAAATGGCTAGTAAATTTATTTAACATGTATTTTTTTTTTAAACAATATTCTAAATTAATAACAAATTTTGATAATAAAAATGTAGTCTTATCTTTTTTGATATCAGTATTATTTTGTTAAAAACAGTTTTATTTATATTAGGAATATTTTTGGTTGTGAGCGGAAGAAATGGAATCCCATTTCATCGCATAGTTTAGCAAACAGCCTATTCTGTAACGGTCGACTTTTAATAAAGTTAATCATTTTTACAGCTTTACAAAGAATTTTTTTGAGATTTTTCGACATGTTTTTTGTGACAAGATCATGCCTGTGAAGGAAGAAGTTGATCCTTTTCGCCCTTAGAAAAGAGGATCTTTTATATTTTTTTTTTAAAAAACCAATGTTCTTTGCTGTTTTCGCCTTTGCACCATCACTACATACGGCAATACAGTTTTGTCCAATCTATCTATGTTACAGTTTTTAGTAGCTTCATAAAAAACATTAAAAAGATATTGTTCTGTTGTATGACCAGAAATTGATTCGCAAAACAACCAGAAATTGATTTGCAACACAACATATTTTCTTTGATTCATTTGTCCTTGTCGCATTCATATTTTACAAAACAAATTACAAATATTTTACAAATTACAAAGCAAATATTTCTCGGTTCTTGCCGAGAAATGTTTGCCACATCTGTTTACTCATCAAATTGAATGCTGAAAAATTCACTTTACTCACTTGTGTAATTATGTGGTCGTGAACATCGGCAGCCATTTCATTGATTTGCCTTGATATTGTGTAATTAAAAAGGGAAATTTTTTTTAATATTTCGCTTCTTCTACGCCTCTTAAAACATTGACCATATCAAGTTGCTCTTGCGGACCAGAGCAGAGAAAGATAAGGTATGTTTTCATTAGAAGTTTATTACATTTGTGAATTTTTTTCTTGATTATTAAGTAAATTAAGTGGACATTGAATAGATTAAATTTTAAGATAAAATTTTTGCGATCAACACTTGTTTTGTTCGTATAAAGATATTATTTTTGGTATTTAAAGACTCAATCAAGTATGATCTCAGTTGCTAGTCTAATTGAAGTAAGATATATGCAGAATATATGTGTGAAACCTTCGGTGTTAAAGAAAGGCGCTGGATCACGTTTCCGCAAATAGGTTAATTTGATAGTTGAAGGTTGTAACTTATGGTAAGTAGTCATGTTTGGAAGAGGCCATATGAAGGCGATAGTAGGTAGTGTATTGTAGTGATGAAAATATCTGCTAGAATATTTGGATCAGTGGCGTCCTGTCAGAGGCCAAACTGAAGTCAGGTCAGTGATGTTTTAGAGGTTGTAAAAGACGATCTCCGATAAAGCCTATCAGGACTAGGAATGGAGGGGATGGTGTTGCGATCAGGATCGTCACAAGGCGGGTTGTCTTCCTCTACGAAAGACAAGATTTCATTGTATAATCTTGTCTTTTTACCAATCGATTCACTTGATGTAGATGGTTCACTTCGTTTTTTTTCACAAACGTGTCCATTTTGCATAAGAATTTAACTGAAAAAAAAACAAACAGTTACACCGTGTGACTGCACACTAAAAAACTGAAACCTCAATTATTATTATTTTCAGTGAAACTACGGTTTTAAAACGTTAAAAGAAGGTACCAGACACACGCTTCGCATTCGACACTAAACTGATGTTCTACAATCCCTTACGTTTCTTTTATACTGCTGAGAGCACGACGTGTACAAACGTATCATACGCATATTCGTACATGGCGATATATTATGCAAGCGAATGTTATGCAAGCAAACCAAATTACAAGGAGCACGTACACATCAAGTTGGAACTTATAAATTGCTCATATTTGTACACCGGAAGTAGGTTTGTACCCGGTAGCTGGAAGGAGCTTATTACTTCCTCTCCCAATTCTTCAGTGGTCACGGGTGTTTCAATTCTTACCTCTACGTGAGGGGGAGGAGAGATACCCTTGAGTGTGGGTACTGCTCGGCGGAGGTGGACACAGCCGAGCACACCATCTTCGACTGCCCAGCTGGGGGAGGGAGAGAGAGAGAGAGAGAGAGGAGATGTTGTCCGGGTCGTAGGTCATACCTCCCCGGACAACAGCTGAAATCATGCTCCGAAGCAAGAAGTCATGGGCGGTAATGGTGGCCAAGTTTATAACGTCCTCCATGTCCAGGAAAGGGACATTCGTATAATAATTAGTTTTGTAGTGTAATCTGCGCAGGTTGTTTATCGTGCTGTTTTTTCATTAGGCTCGTTCATGTTCTCGTGTGAACCGGTCTATGTTAAAAAAAAAAAAAATTTAATAATACAAAATTAGTAAAAACAAATTAAAAAAACGAAAATCGCTTGTAGTGTGATATGATGTGTATTTTTGTAGTGCAAATACTGTTAATTTTCTAATTTGTAGAGTAATTTGTGTATTTGTAACTTCTTGTGTGTAATTTGCGTGTTTGGGGGGCGAGGGGGTTACTAGTGGATTTCGCACTGAAATTCACGCTGTTATTGCGTTATTCGGTACTGTGTTATCGTCGTATTGCATCGGGTCGTTTATCGTGCTGCGTTTTCGAATTTGTTTATTTGAGTTCAAATGATCGTGATGACGTTTGTATCTGTATCTAAATACGCACCTTTTAGTCATAGGGCTAATTAAAAATAAAAAAAAACTAATGAAAAAAAAATTGTTGTTGCAGTTGTGGTGTGTTGTTGGTTCGAACTCTCCTTGAAGATAGAGTGAACCGGTCTGCAGCCTGCGTACCCTGGTGTTATGCCTAATGGTGGTTCAGGGGTGTGCAGGATTATTCCAAACCGGTTTTAGTCAGTAGTATGCTGGTTGCGGTCGGATCAGATCATCAGTAGGAGTCTGACACTCCGTGCGTAAATGCATTTCCACCTCCAAAAAAGAAAAAAAAGACCCGGGAGTAGCTGGGAAAATTTGCTGGAAAAAATTCACTATTTAAACACACTGCTCTAATATTTAATAAAACTTGATTAATTTGATGACTAGACAAACTAGATATATCTAGAAGTCAAGTGGACACTGTAAATACACAAATCATTCTTCCAAAGTTGAGTGGGAGGGGGTCTCGTTGAAAAGTTATTCTTACTAGGGTTAGATACTATCCAAAAAATTCTAAGTATAAATGAAAATTTTCCTTATTTCTAATCTGAAAAAAACCATTTTGGTTTTATAACTATCATACAAATGTGATAATCGATGGAGAAATAGTTGTACAGTAATTCGTATGTATATGTATAAATACTTCCCATACTTGTTCTTCATTTATGATTTTCTTTTTAAATGTTTAAAAAAAGATTATCCAGAATATTTTCTATTTTTTCTTTGTATGATAAAAATTAAGTATCTAGTTCAGAATGTATATATGAAACGAAATGTCAATGAACTTGTGTCAATTGAAATGTCAAACTTTAAGATGACTTGAGTTGATAAATTAAAATTACTTGTGAAGAAAATTTATAATTTTATTAAACCAATTGTTGGACAATAACATTTTTAATTTTATATATATATATATATATATTTTGTATCAACTGTTCCACCTCCGTTCAGTCCTATTTAGGTCACTACTATCTACGTACTTATGGTTTTCAGTAGATGTAAAGGTAGTACGTAACTACTTAAATCGTAAGCTATTTTATATTTCTTATTAACATACTTAAAAAGATTTATACATGTTTGACGTATTCAGAGCAAGATATATAGATTTATCAGTTGTTTATAAGTTATTTATCTTTATATGAAATTTATTGTGTTAGAATATAATTTACAGTTAGTCTTTTTCCTTCTTTGTTTATCAATTCATTAACGAAGATTAACGCGACAAATATATGCATATTACTTTATACCTGTAATAAATATATTGTAAATTGTAAAATTACAGTGCGTATGCGCACGCATGTATACGTTTAAACCAAATTACATATACACGTTTTTAAATTGCGATTGGTAACACTACCATATATATAAAGTGGTTTACATAGATAGAAATTAAGTGATTATGTGATAAATATTATCACATAGATAAATATATTAACACTTTCTACGCTATCCAAGAAAAGCGTGTATGAGTGATTTCTGAGCTCATTGTACTAGCTAAAATATTTTGAAAAAGGTTCGAATAAACATGTGTTCGGAAAAGCTACGGTCAGTCAGCGAGTTAACGTCTAACAAAAGATTTTCGCTTTGATTCCTCGGCAAAGAGTGAAATAAAACCGCACTGAAATTCTAGGAACCCAACTTAATGGGTAAATTAATGGTTTCTTATGGTTACTGACTTGAAAAATTGAATAAAGCAAGTTCCCGAACCATACCTCCAAACTTTTTATACAATCCGACGTAAAACCGAAAAATGTCTAGACTCATAACACATTTTGTATTGTAATCGCGAAAAATTGTAGTTTTCAGATTTCAACGGAAATACCTATTTTCACCAACCCTGAATTCATTTTGACTACTTTCGGCGTGACGTTTGTACGTACAGGCGGCTAATCAAAAACGATTAGTCATAGAACGTTGAAATTTTGGATTTAGAACTGTTGTAACATCTATTTATGCATCTCCTCTTTTGATTGTAATCGACTGAACTAAAAGTGTCCAAAAAGCTCAAAATCTAAACAAATTTCGATTTTGGACTTTTTCTTAACTGCAGTAATAAGCCCTCATTGAGAGCTTTTGAAGGATATCTTAAGTGGTACCTATTTTCATTAGTTCTAGAGTTATAGCCAAATGAAATATTAATTAATTCAAAATTTAGATCTTATTAGGAAAAGGCACATTGGAAGCTCGGACGCTTTCCCGGGACGTACTGCTAACGCCAAGACGAGGAGTGACTTTGAGAGAGGTCAATACGTGCTCCTCATCTGAAGATAGTGAGGGTGGAGAGATCTATGATTGTAAATTCTCAATTCTATCCCCGAACTCGAGGATAAAATCAAAGACATATGAGGCGAGCTCTCCCACTACTATTGAAAGAACGATCTACAGCAGAAATAGCAAGACACATAGAGCAATGAAAAGTGGAGAAGGAAGGGCTGGGAATTGAGAAGAGTTCTCATTCACGACGATGTCCCGAAGTAGCTGCTCAACAGAGGACAAGGTTTCCTGGGCGACACCAGCCTTGAGCGAAAATGAGATGGAGAGGGACCTCATTGAAAATATCAGGTGTAAAAACAAGAAGCAGACTTCGCGCTCCCTCCCAATAATGGGTCCGAAAGGGAAGTAACATGAACTGAGGTTCCGTGGACTCATGGGAAGAAATGTGAGGCACCATCAATTGGAGCGACAGTGAAACCCCATACGACTTCTCACTGGAAGAATCGTCTGCCACTGAAGGTTTTGTCGGTTCTGCCGGTCCTTAGACAACTATTTGTTGGGGTAAACGATTTGAATGGGCTAGTAAAAAGTTGCTGGAACACTAAGTGAGAAATAAGATACACCTGATATGGAAAAGTTCCCTTAGTGGAAAAGTTGGAAAAAGTGACCCAGTCAGATTAGTTGAAGGACAGTCCAACTGTGTGGAGAGTCGATAAGCCAGCTATGACAGAAGCAACTACTCAGATTTCACTGAGGGAAAGTGATCTCACTAGTATTTTAACATAGGATTTGTCAGTTGAAGAATTGACAGCGGCAATGAGTAGGAATTGGCCGACCGATGTGATGGCAAGGCAATTCGTATCACAGAAGACTCGGCTGCCGAGACAGTAAGGAGCAGATTCCAGGATCTATCTGCGTCTAAATCTTATCGTCATGAAACTATTAGAGATATGGTTCTGCTACCTGTTTTATTCAATCTTACAAGTCAAAGATCATAAGAAACCAAGTTTACCACTTAATTTAAGTTCCTAGAATTTATTTCACTTTTTGCCTAGGAATCAGGGCGGAATCTTTCTTCAATAACCCGCTAACGGAGAGTTTTCGTATCTATATTTATGTGGACTTTTTATTATTATTTTCGCTAGTAGAATGATATTAGAATGCCCCGGTAACACTATGTGAATCACTATGTATATATAATTTAATGTATTCTCAAAGTTTTTCAAATCTTGGCGCCTTTGCTGAAATCAGATTTCCAAAATAAAACCACCAAGACGGTCTAGTAATTAACTCGTCATTGAAAATCACCTGATTTTGAAGTCGAGAGTTCTAAGGTTCAGATCCTAGTAAAGGCAGTTTTTTTTTTATACGGATTTGAATACTAGATCGACGATACCGGTGTGTTCTTTGATAGTTCGGTTTCAATTAACCACACATCTCAGGAATGGTCGGCTTTTGACTGCATAATACCACACTTCGTTTACATTCATACATATTATACTCTGAAGTAATACATTACGGTGGTTCCGCAGGCTAAACAGAAAAAGAAAAAAATCCCCGAAAGAACCCTATTCAAATTATAAAAAGTGCACTTGTTGCTATTTTTTTGCAAGAGCTAGGTAAAAATAAATTAAACACATTTTTCATCACAAAAAATATATTTCAATAAATTCATCTAATTATAATAATAATTAGTGAGATAGTTAAGCCTGTTGATTGCCACAAATTTTCTTAAATCGTGGTATTAAACGAAATATAGCATTCCCTCATTTCTTTTTTTGTTTTTGCGCGATGTTTAGATTCTATCATAGCAATTATCGAAATGTCAGTTTCGCACAAATAATACGTGACAAATGGCATTAAAATTCTCTGATCTTTACCACTGATATTCATCTTTTAATGACATCCAAAGTTCAGTTAATTCCATACTGCTAAATTTGTTTTCAACGTACTGTGGGAAAAGGAACTCAATTAGATTTTCTTCTGCAACAATAAAATCAGATAAACCAGGTTCATTAAATAGAACTTGAATCCATGCAAATTTATCAATACTATCTTTTTGAAAATGTTTCTTAAAGCAGATGATAAGTGTACTTCAAAACTGGACAATGTTATTGCCATCTACCGCCTATTGCCTATTGTACAAAATAAATTAAGTGATCATACACGATGTAACAAGACCGGTATAGCGAACCTGATTAACGAATACCTACAAATTAAGAAGAAAGTAGTGGAAAATATAATAATGGGAGGGATCCAGAAAGGGGCTAAAAGAAACCCTTTTAGTGAAAGTAACAGTTCGTTTAACAATCACCATTTGTAATACTGCCCATTGACACGCAATAAACAAATATTTGTATCGTGAGAAGAGTTACCGGACCAAGCTTTGGAATACATGGGAACGAAAGAACTCGGTCGACAGTTCTCACCGCTTCGAGTTGGGTCCGGTCCGGCAGGTAAAGAGGCTAGGAGTGTAAATACTCCGGGGAAAACCAATTAAAAATCAGTTCAGCGAGGAGAGTCTGCGAGGAGGACAGGGAAGGAGCGAATTTCCACTAAGAATTAAGTTCGATACGATTAAGTTGACGCCAAGAGTATTTCCAGTTAACAAGAAATACTACCGGTGAGTTATTGTAAGACTAAATGAAAGAGAAAGGTTTGAGAGGTTGCGAGCGGGTGGGGGAGGAGCATTCGTGCATTTTTCAATGCGCATGCCGCCCCTTTAGGTTTAGGCTAGTCGGGCGGGACGGGTAGTCTCCTGGAAGAGGGACACGTCGGCACTCCACAAGCGGGGAGTCGACGTGCCGCAATGAGCTCAGGAGGACCTCGAAGGGGGGCTCCTCTGCAGGAGCTCAAGCGAGAAGGACAAAAGGGCAACACTAACACTGTTTCATGGTCGCTACGGATTCATGTCCAGTGCCTACTTAGCTTTGCTAGGTCAGGACGGCTAGCGTTCTGGCTTCGAGCCCTACACACCCTGCGAAGACCCTGCAGGGCGTGCGTCAGTGCATTCCTTCATCGTAGTTAAAAAAAAAAAAATGTACTAAATTTCATTCATTAACTGTTGGGATAGTGTTATTTGTGTACGGCAAATGTAGTTGAAGTAAAAGAACTCTATACTTGTCTTATCTGTTGTACTAATGTTAATACAAGATTACTGGTTAAACGTGTTCGGGCTAGCGATCGTGCTATATCTTTTGACAACGGGACCGAATTCTGGTTCTCATTATTTATTTACCTGAGAATAAATACCAACGGTTACTCTAAACTCTCTTTTATATAATCTCTGTTTATTGAATTTTAAGATTATTTGTTTATTACTGACATGTAACATTATTGTTTACTTATGCCATTATTGTCATTATTCTAATTATTATTGCTAGATTTTTTTATTTGTAAGATTTTTTTTTTTTTCTAGTTACGGGCATCGACTGCTAAAGTCATTAGCGTCGTCACATTCTTTAAAAATTAAATCAGTAATTACCGTAAGGCTCGTCATATGTTAGGGTGTAAAGGGCCCTAAAATCTCTTTAAAAAACACAAAACAAAACGTTACAAACATAAACATTGAAAACAAGAACACTTACAGGGTGTAAAGGTCCCTAATATTTGAAAGAAAAAATAATTTAATTTAACAACATAAAATATATTGACAATACCAATTATTAAATTTCAATATCCATAAAATTCGACTTCATATTTGGAATTACAGCCTTTGTATAAACTATACACTAGTTAATAGTCCACTGGCGTGCAGATAAGCAACTATTTTTTCTTCATTTCCATTCTC
>JAAAKQ030263085.1:35365-48306 GCA_010016005.3 Zanna intricata | reverse complement strand
AGATTGAGAACTTAGTATTTAATTTTTTTAATACTCGTTAAATATGGCTTCTTGTTATATATATATATATATATATAAACATACCATACAATAAAAAATACTGATCAAAAGTATATATATATATATATATAAACCTAAAAATAATAGTGTTACCTGGTTAATATGATTCAAAATTGTAATTTTAATCGATCCTTTTTAATAATGAAAGAAATTTCATATTAATAATCCTAATATATTGCTCATATAATCTTCATATATTAATCCTAATTAATAATAAAAGAAATTTTCTTATATAAAAATTTTTCTGAAAACGGTTTTAAAAAATATTAAAAATACATTTTAATTGACTGGTAAACGTAAAATAAGAATTTCTGATTTTGCTGAATTTTACTCAAAATTTTTTCGTAAAACCTAAAATAATAATGAAATAATTTATTTTTTAAAGTTTTACTCGCTTTTATTTTTATCGTTAAAATACTTTGCCAAAAAAGTATTGAATAATTTTTTGTGATAATCTTGAACATAAAATTTGAAAAATAAAAGACAAGAGTATTAGAATTCTCGCAGAATTTTTCTCTATAACAAAATCTTAAAAGTTAATAACTTCAACTTTCGCCTCTGAGATTTTACTATAATTTACGATTATTATATTTCATTCTGAAACAAAAAATTCCAGATAATAAAGGAATATTCATTCCATAGCATAAATAATTACGTTTATTTATAACTGAATTCTTAATTTTAATATACATTAAATAAATATCCTTTGTAAGTTACAGACATTTACATGTTAACACGCATATCGGATATTACATTTATCGACTGACGAAAACGGAAGTTATACCATGTTTCTTGTAACTTAAATTTCCCTTTACATTTTCCTTTTCTCTCTTAGAAGTATCTTTTTCTCTTTAGCAGCAGCAGAAGAAGCCCTTCTTCATGTCATCCAGTGTATACTGGAACATTTAAAGATTTCAAAACCATCCATCAAGTGTCACAACTTTTCAGTTCGTCAACAGAAAATGTTCATTCATCGTAACCAAGGAAATTGGAAACTTTCGGAAGTACGTTACTTTAGAAGTATCTGTATCTATTTTCCTCTTTCTATTTTATCTTCTATTTGTTCACTTTTTCCAATATATCTATTTCTCTTTCGCTACATTTTTGTTCTCATTATTACAAATATTATTGACTCTTTTTAAATTTATCTACTACAATATTAAAACTTTATGAAATTTTATCGTAAGACTATTATTTAATCTTTGATAGTTACCAAAATTAAAAAAAAAAAATTAATATACGTCCCTTTTATAGATGGATATTAAATATTTAATTATAATTAAAAAAAAAATTTCCATTGCGCTTAAAAATTACTTACGAAATCACAAAAATTACTGATAATTACATGATTTCATTTATATATGCATAATTCATTCATATTTATATATGATGTCATGTAATTCATATACATGAAATTTTTATGTTTGAAAAATCTTAAATTTAATTATAAAATAAATACACTCCAAGATAATAAATTAAAAAAAAAAAAAAAAAAATGCGTAAAACAAGAAAACTTAAAATTAAATAATTTTAATCGCTCATTCATATGTTATGATAAAATTAAATAACAATAACTTTGAACTGCGTAAACTATTGAAAAAATACCTAAGAAACAAAAGAAAAATACTTAAATATATCAAAAATGGAGTTTTTAAATAATAATTTACAATTATTATAGATTTTTTCAACAAACTTTGTAATCTTAAAAAAAGAGGTCTCCAATTAACCAATGGATATTTTTTTGTAATTGACTGATTTAAAAATTATTTTTCTTATTTTGTTTGACATAGTTTTCAGGTGGTTTCTTTGTAATTTTTTTTAAAAATTTATTTAAATGAAGAATTACATTAGACTATTTGAATATATTTTAAGTGTTTGTTCTATAACTGCTTAGTTTTAGATTTTTATTATGTAATGATATGTTATAAGATTTTAGTGTATTTATTTATGAAAATTAAAAAAAAAAATAGTTAAAATACTTAAGATTTAAAAATAATACAACTATTGTATTAGGATTTCTTTTAGGGAAAGTCATGATTCACAAATAATAGTAATATTTTTGCATCATTTCCTTAATTTTATCAAGAGATAGTTTTTCCATTTTCTTTAGGAATATATATATATATATATATATATATGTGTGTGTGTACCTTAACATTAAACAAAAAAAAAAAAATATTTCTCATTCTTTTGTAAATTCTGATTTTCAATGTCTACTTAAATATAGTACGTTTTTAATTGAGCACAAACATCAACAATTCAAAAGAATTTCTACTTCTCAAGACGTTACTTACTTTTATAAAAATAAACTTTATTTTATTTTTTGAATATTACTGAAATAAATAAATATTACCTTACGGAATAAATAAGAGTTAGATATTCTTACCATGAAAATTAATTACCTTTATTTTTAAAGTAAAAAGAAAATAAATCTCGAGATACTTTCTCTAACCAACATTTTGTTTCTGTATGATACTGAATTTTATAAATGACATGAATCTCATAGTCATAAAATTAAAAATAATAAATTGTTTACTGCTTAATACTGACTTATCGATTTAAATAATTTAGTAGACACATTTATAATTATAAATTTGAAATTATGAGTTTAGAATATTTTTTATTGAACTGTAATAAAGTAATAAGCCTGAGAAAAAGTTGATTTGTTGCGTTGTTGGATAACGAAATGAAGAATAACGAATGAACTAAAGAAAAGCTAACGGTAATTACAGGAAACACAATTAATTAGGATTAATAAAAAGATTGAATAATAATACTCAATTAAATATAGATATCATGCAAAATAGATCTATTAGGCCGATCCTTGTTGAAACAATATCAGTGTGTAACAGCAATGGTAAATGATGTTGCCGAGGAAGAGATATGATGGTTGTGAGGTGGTATTTAAGGGTGGGTCGGTGAGGTGGTGGTGGGGGGGGGTTTATAGTAACTAAGGGAACGTGCGGGTGGTGGGAATTGACAGGATCATTTATCAGAATTAGGCAAGTTGTGCAGAGCACGAATGACAACATTGTGTGAGAGAGATAAAAATGGACAGAGGTAGAGCAAGAGAGTAAAGAAGGATGGACGACGTCAAGTTTGTTTCTTTTTAGCCGTGCCCCCCTCATCTTTTAAACTCATCACTCATTCCACTTTTATATAAGGCGATTACTTCAATGTTTCCACTTCTTACAATGAATGTCATCCCCTATTATATGAAAAAATTTTTTTACATTTTTCAAACATTGTTAAAGAAACAGGAGGGAAATAAAATCAAGGAAATATATATTTACAAAATGGAATGACAAATAACGGAAGGATTTCTTCCGCTACAACTTATTACTCTTGTTTCCCTAAAAAAATAGAATGCGCATGATCAAAATAAAGATAAAATAAAATTATTTTTCGTAAAATTGAAATTTGTACGTTGTTAATTATTTTTTATTCTCTTTGCGAAGAGAGAATTTGGCTTATTATAAAAATAAAATATATTAATTGATTAATTTATGAATAGTTGACTAGGCATAAAAGTTTTAAATATTACACAATAGTCATATACATGGTAATGAATGTTTTACGTTACATGATTATTGTATTATTTCGTAAATTTATTCACATTACGTCATTAGTAAAGAATACGCAAAAATCCAGGTTGATGTATTTTTTTTTACTAATGAAGTAAATAATATAATATTGTAAAAAAAATCTCATAATTACACGTTTCATGTTTTGTTTGATCAACATATTTAAAAAAATAAAAATTAAAGAAATTTTGTCGTGATACGTTTTATCCCAATTTATAAAACGGTCAGCATTTTTAGTCGGGAACATTAGGTGGTTCAGTTCACTTGAATTTTAATCAAAATGCTATATCTTTGATAATTCCCCAGAAAGAAAAATGACAAGGCAATCAAATCATATGAATGTGGTATCGATTCAATTGTTGCCCATCGTCCTAACTATACGGAAAAAGTTGATAAAGATTTTTTAATTTGAAGAGAACGGTGAGGAAGTGCCCTATATTTTTTTATTGTTTAACCTCCGGAACCACCGTTAAGGTAAATCTTCAGAGGGCCCCTATATTTTGTTAATAAACATAATTACATGTAATATCAGGGTTGTTTAAAAGATCGGTAATAACATATCTTTACATATAAATTACCTATATTCTTTCAAACGAAATAACATGTTAAAGATAAGAAGAAATAAGACCTCAACACTTTTTTTTTCTACTTTCGTTTCCTTTTTTTCCGACCTAAACATAGACTTCAACAACATTAATCCTCTCTATAATCAAGGGAGGTTTTTTATTAAATCAATAAATTTTTTACAATCGTTTACAAATGCAAATGTTAACAGGTCGGTGCCAGAAATTAAAAAAGATCACGTGGAATTTTTCATGGTCGGCAGCAATATCCTATCATTTTTTAAAATTAATATCTAGACGTAAAAACTTACTTATTATGTTTGTACTTAAACGTTATTATTTTTAATACAAACACAAAAAAAAATGGACAGTTGAATATATTTTTCAGATATAATCTGTTTTATAGATTATAATATGTATAGAAAAATTGATTAAAACATTCAGCAATTATTGAGCGAGGTATCTCTTCGTCTTTCTATAAAAATATAAAAAAATAAATAAAATGAGTTTTAAAATGAATTACAAAAATCAAAGAATGTAACATTTTTAGCGATAAATTTTATGTGGATGAATTTTTTAAAATGTTTGTAACTGTTCCGAATCTCTCTCTTAGTAAAATATTTCTTTGAGATTTTCTCATATAATTCATAGTATGTCATGACAACAGCTATAATTGGCAATATTTTAATATTTGCTTAAAATTAAATATTTAAGCCGACACAAATATTGAAGAGATATACAAAAAAGGCCTTAGGTGAACTCACCTCATTATTAAAAATTTATAAGTGTATTTGCTAGTATTGAAGTAGATTAACAAAGCTGTGATTCCGCCAGTAATTATACAACATTTATTTAAAACACTAGCTGCAATCTACTATTAACTTCTTTTAACTGAACTTATTTCCACTGAAGGAATTCAAAAGAAGAATTCACCAGAAGCGTCATTGAAATTCAGTGAATATTATTCCTGTGAAAATTAAAATCAATAAAAAGGCTTGAAATTGAGCCATTTTACAAAATTTAGCAAATAAATTCCATTCTTTTCATAGAACTTGTTAACTTTAATGACCATTAGTATTAATTTCATATGAACGAAGTGACTACCTAGAAATGCAAAGAAAAATATTATTTACTTGAAACATTTTTTCCCCACATCCAATCGAACCCAACACATAGTAATTCAGATATCTGGGGATGTATATTTAGTCATTTACATTATTAAAGATTGGTAGTTATTTATACGTAATATAATTGTCAACTAATAAATTAAAAAATAAAATACGAAAATTGAAAGTTTAAAACGATGAAAAGTTTAAATAAAAGATAAAATGCTATAATCATTTAGGAGTAATAATAATAATAATAATAACAATAGTAATAATAATTTAGTAATAATAAAAGGAGTTAAAGAAGGGAGACTAAAGAAGAAGTGATTTTAAATATTTAAACATGGGAGACAAGTAGGCCTAAAGAATTAAGAAACCATCGTACTAAGTGACAATAAGATACAGAATAAGTAACACAGCAAAGTCAAGGAGTTCTTGACTGGATGTTGGTAACGCTTGTCAGTAAAAGAGAGAGTAAACAAGGAAAGAAGGACAGAGAGAAATATATACATACAGGATGAGAAGAAACACATAAGCATCTGACGAGAGTCTGGGATCGGAACACATCTGGTGGATACGAATACTAGTAGAAAGGGAAGGGGACTGAATAAATTAGTGGTTAAAACTGAAGAACAGGATGAGATGAAGGGGTGGAAAGTGGGGAGTGGATTTAAAATTTTGAATATGAATGGGAAATTTTGCATCCTTAATAAGTGTTGGTGAAGCAGGCGTCTTTGAGAAAGTAAAGCATAGCGAAGACCTAGGACAAGAGCATATGCAGATTAAATTTATACGAGTAGAAAAATTATTGTGCAGTACTTTTGATTTCTTACATCAATATTGTCGTTTTTAGACCATTCAATCATTCATTACTTTTACTAATATACTTTGATTTTGTGATTATAAGGCCCCTACAAATTTAGTGCAAAAAAAGCAAAAACTGAAACCAACAAAATTCTGCTTGCCATTACAAGGGAATACTAAAATCCGTTTTTAAAACTGCTAAATCTGGTTCTCAACTGATATGGTCAGGAAGCTTTGGACAATTCGATTTTTAGGTTTGTAAAATATAACCCTAATTAAAGAAAAATGTTTTAAAAAGCAAACGAGCCGCTGAAGAAAGAAGACTCCAATTTCACAAGAAATTGGAAAAATTCATAATTTTTTTTTTGTATTATAATAGATCGAGGAAGCTCGGATTAATCTCGTATTTTTATCATAACTCTCTTTGAAATCAGTTACAGCAAAAGGTTTTAATTACTAAATTTTAACAGAAGTTAATTTCTCTTTCTTTAAAGGAGTTCTTATAAAAAAAAATTATTTCTTTTACATCTTGTTTATAATTTATTTACTTTCCGTTCCGAAAATAAAAATCGCTATAATATTCTCCATTTCCAGTATTTAGCAACTCTAATCGTTTTGTCACTTGGTACCAGTAGTTCCTCATGTGTGCAAGTTTCTTTCATATTTGGGTGCAGGAGCAGATATTCCATAGTCTGGAATCACAAATATGCATATCGATTACTATTTGCATATCCCTACCACACTATATTACTTCGAAATTTTACCACTCTAGTCCTAAGTCGATTCAGTGTTCGCCCAAGTAATTTTTACCAGCTATGTTCTCTTTGGGAGTGAGACCCGTTTCATCTGGTAATGTCTCTTTTTACAACATTTCACGTAGGGTTTCAGGCACCTTTAGAGATGTTGTTCTATCACTGAAGCTATTTCTAGATTTAAGCTGAGGATTGACAACCAAATGGTTATACATAGTGTTTAGTGTCTTTCACTTACTTTCCCTTTCTATTTCTTCCACCACTCTCCGTTTTATACTAGAAGGTATGGTAGAAGATAAAGATTAAATCCTGTGAACTGGTGTTGGTTTCAAAAAACTAGTTACTATCCGCACTACATCATTCAGACCTACATCGACATTCTTAGCGTATGCAGATGCTTCTCATACTGGAGCTACGTATTTTCCTGCTGCAAAACACAGAGCCATTGTCATGGCTCGAAGTACTACTGGTTATGCTCCACACGTTGAACCTGTTAGTTTGTGAATAATATTACTTATCGCAGAGATCTTTCCTTTCTACTCCAGGCAGAGAAACTGGAGTAACAGGTTGTTTAAACGACAATGTACGGTCAAACCTGACACCTAAGCATCTTGGATTGGTGCAATATTCCAACCGAGGTCCTCTCCATTCTATATCAAGCTCCTTTCACGCTTTTTACTTTGAAGTTTAGAAGCACAAACACTTGTCTCGCTAGATTTGGGCTCAGATTATGTTCTTCACAGTAAGCTGCTAACTCTCTTAATTCTTCTGTTAGTTTTCCTTCGACCTCTCTGAAAGTAGTATCCTGAGCAGCGATTGTCCTGTTATCTGTGTATATGAATCTCTCCTTTTCGGATTGTTTAACTGATTGATTGTTTTTATTATAAAGATCTACAACTCCGTTTTAAAAATGTTTATTTTGAAAACTCAATCGAACATAATACTAAATCGGAGAGTAAATATATGGTAAAGGATATAATACAATAAACAATGAAATTGCTTCTCCCTGATCAAAAGATTTTTTAAAGGCAATTTGGACCATAATTTTTTGAAAATATGTTCTTAGAATTGACATGAATCAAAAAATTATCTAAATTTCTATAAAAGAAAAAAATAGTCTTCCTAAGTAAAATATTACGAGTTGTTATTGAACAATTTTTAAAGTAAATTTTTCTCAAAATCTAAGGTTGATATTATTTATTTATTGAAGTAGGATTTTCTTATTTCTTTTACTCCTTACCAAGTTAGATTTGTTTACTTTTTAAATTTAACAGTAAAACTGGTATCGAGCAAGGAATACCAACCGAACACACAGAGAACAGTAATGAGAGATTCATCTTAATTATTCAAAATGCTTTATACATACAGCATGCAAAACGTCAACACTCCTCTACCTACCACTGTTAACTCGTACAACCGAACAACCACCCTTCTTCTTCTTCAACGCCACCCTCAATCCAAATTTCAACATTGCCCGTTCTTTCTCTCGTTCCGTATTCTTAACATAGAATAGTAATTGAGGTAATGGATTTTAATTACTAATTAATCTTAATGATGGTTCAAGCTTTGCCCTGATTAAAAACCATTAAACTAACTTTTCAATTTTCCTCGTTGCATCTTGAAAAGTTAAGTGCTGGTATTACGTTGAATATACTAACCATTTAAGATAATTAATACATTACTTATAAGCTTAAAGTTATATTTAATTTTTAATATAAATCTAATTATTCCCTTTTTTGTTATAAAATACTAACTTAATTTTTCCTAAAATAAGTTAAATAATATTGGGTTCATTCTCAAAAAGAATGAACCGATTTCATAACTTATTTTTTTATTAAGGGAAAGTAATACAGAATTGTTACCGAATCACATATATTCTACTCATAATCAAGTTTCATCTCCTGTTTTAGAAATGTTCAATATAACCACCAGAAGCAGCTAGGAGAACATCAAGGCGATAAAAGATTTACTCCCAGACGTGTACCAACATGTCACTATTCACAGAGTTGATCGCAGTTGATATTCGATATTTAAGGTCATCGGTGTTAGTAGCTACGGTGTACGATAAGCAAAATCTTTAACGTTCCCCACAAGAAAAAATTATATATGGTTAAATCTGGAGTTCTCGCAGGCCAAGCACATAGTGTAAGATCTTAGACATTTTTTCGACCAATCCATCGTCGGAGCACTTTTTCATCCAAAAAAGCTCATACCATCCGATGCCGATGAGATGGTGCTCCATCTAGTTGTAATATGAACTCATTTGAATCTGCTTGCAGTATCGAGAAGAGGCAGTTTTGGAGCATGTCGAGAAAGGTTTGTACTGTAAGTGTTTCTCCCCGAAGAAAAAGGGACCGTAGACCTTATCCTTACACACTATATAGAACACATTCACCTTAGGAGAATCCCTCTCTTGCTCAACTGTCACATGTGGGGGTACGAATAACCGAATGTCAACATTGTGATGATTGATTATGCCTTTTAAATAAAAGATCGCTTCATCAGTGAAAATTAAATGTGAAATGAAGGTTTCGTCTTCCATTTTCTCTAGCATCGATTCGAAAAATTTCAATCGCTTCCTTCTGTCGTTATAGGAAAGTACTAAAAATAGTTGCAACCTATGTGGTTTCATATGTATACGTCTTTTTAACATACGCCAGATATTCGGTTGAGAAATTACAAGCCAATGGCTAGCTCGATTTATGGACTTACGTGGGCTACGCTGAAATGCATCACGACTTATCTCCACTTGTTCCTCTAAACCTGCGGTCATCCTCGACCATTTCTTTACAGAGGCACCGTATCCTCAAACTGCCAAAACGACCGTCGAATGTTCTTCGGAGAGGGCGGATTAACGTCGAATCACTGTTGAAAATCACACTGCATCGTGACTACCGAATTTTTTTTTGGGAACTGAAGAATGCAGAACGCCTTTTGTTGTCGACTTGCCATTTTGAGGTCACTGTAACTAACTCACTCATGCGGTGGTGGTTGTTCGTAACTAAGAAATCTACTCTTTCGAATTATCTGTGACTCATACTATAACGGTTCTGTTGAACTAAAAAATTGCGTCTTGAAAATGGTACATTCTTTTATGGAATATATATAAAAAGAGAAATAAATCTCAAGAATGGGGAAATTGAGGCATGACATAACAGTGGTAGGACCCGAGATTCTACACGCGGTGGAATGCACATTCCTAGACACTTGTAAACCCAGAAATGAGATTATTAGGACCCAGAAAAGCAGAAGGTGGTTGGAAAGTTTGAAATGATTATAGCACAAGGTAGAAAAACTATCAGACCTGATTAGGAATCACAGGCTTGCTATCTACAGACATTTGAATGGACAGAAAAAGAATAACTAAGGAAATCTTTGACAAAGGAAACAACAGTAAGATCAATTGGTTAAAACAAATCAAAGAAGCCTTAAAAGAAGCAAAGATATAAACACAGGAAATCACAGATAGAGACGCGCTCATGTAAAAACTCAAAACCTAATAATGTTTCTAGAAGAAAAGAACAAGAACGTAATAGATCCAGCAAAGGTGAGAATAATATTATTCTTTATTATTACGCAGACTGAAAAAGTTCTGAGAAATAAAGATAAGAGATGTCGATAAATTAAACTATTTACCATAGATTTACCTTCAGATACAGATGTTGATTAAAAAAAAATCATATACTTTAATTTTTGATTTTTTTTTTCAATTTAAGAACAAAAGTCAGTTTTCCTTTTGTAGACTTAAATTCTGAAGAGATAAAAATGTTGGTTTTCTAATATCAGTTGATATAAAATTTATTTTCCGGTTTGAACTGTGAACAACAATATCATTTAAGATATACAAAACAGGAACAAGGCTTTCAGACTACTGACCCATCAAAATTTAGCTGAACATAAATAAAATGTTAAAATACTAGAGGCGTTAGAGATTTTTTATGATCAAACAGGACTAAAATTAATTGCACATAAGAACAAAACAACTTGTAGTACAGACTGTCAGACAGTCTGTTTGAAAAAAAGCCATCGAATGTCAACCAAAAAGGCTTCCATTACATTGGAAATACCCTTACAAGTTTACGCAAAATTCTAAAGTAGTTTAAATTTTCGGCCACGATTAGTTCATATATATTATGAAGATGATTCAGTGGTACGATCTAATAAGTACGCTTTAAATTAAATGATCTTACAAAAAAAGAAAGAAAAAAAAACAAAATTACGTTTATTGGTCAGATTCAAGACAAATCTTTGCATAATTATGAAAAAGGATCTGGAATTTATGTTTGGTTGGGTCACAAAAATCGGGACCATATTTGTTTGACGGAATTATAATTGAAAAGACGATTCATGCATAATAATATTATTTCTGAACTATTAAACCCAGTGTTTGATACTGACTATTTTCTTAATGGATAGACGACGAGGAAAAATTAATGGCTAAAGCATCCGTATAATTTGGCATCTTGTAATGTTTCATTGTATGACATCATCAATGACATGATATTTTCTTCAAATTCAAACCGCCAAGCTACCGATTAATTTACCGATCTATCTATTTTATAAATCCCGACAAAACTTAATTGGAAAAAATATGTAATGCAGTGGTTAAATGCTGCTTTGAATACATAAGAGAGGAAGAACGTTACTTTAAAGACGCCTTTTGATGTGTTTTAAACATATAATAACAAAAAAAACCTTTTTGCTTAATATCAATATTTCTTTTATCAGTAACAAGAAAAACTGATTTTTAACATATTCTGCATATTTATTTATAAGCAACATTAGAAAATTACTACTAAAACTTTAACATAAAAAATTTTTCATATAAATAATAACATTTTAACTAACTGCTATTAATATAATGCTTTATATAATGTAGCAGTTTTATATTGCTTCTACGTCCTCAATAACCATTAACATAAAGAATGAAACTTAAATTGCAAAAATTAACAGTAATCAATGTGTTAGTAATTTATAACGTATTGACTGAATCCATCATAGACTTTTTTCACATTAACAAATTACTTTAAATTCCTATCTAACGACACTATTTAACATAATCTGAGGCCCAATCACACTTATTTATATTAAAATTTAAATCAATTATTATAAACTTTGTTGATATATTAAGTTTTTTAACCGCTAACCGAAAAAATAATCGATTCCACATTAATATACATAAATAAAATTATATATTCGATGTCAAATAAAGACATAAATAAAACGTACCCATGTTTGGCGTAGATTTCTATTAAAATTATAGAACCTCTCATGTGGAAAATTTCGACTGCAGAATAGTTGCAAGTTGAGAATTCTGTCTGACTTTTCTTTTTTTTTTAAATTGGGTATCACATTATAGATTTATTCGCTTTGACTGGCAGAGTAAGCGAAGCAAGCGGAAATGGTTACAAAATAAAAATAACACACACATATCAGAACCTTTCTGTTATCTACATCATTAATTTTGAATAATGAAAGAGAAGTTTATTTTATGACAACTTTTTGGTACATCGTCTTTAACAAATTCAGTAAAATTGCAGTTTTGTATCTGTTTTGTACCTCTGATCGTTAATGCTCTTTACTCCGCTAATTTAAGTTGATGATTTTCTCATGTGGCGTACGATTTCAGATTATTTTTTACTTGTTTATATACAAAGAATTATATCCATTAATGTTTTTGAAGAATCGATAAATAAAAAAAAGAAAAAAAAGGAATTTAATAAAATAAATAGTGGCGTGTTGTTTAATTTAGTGCTTGAAGAATAAAGGTAACTTTATAATGAAAATTCGTTTGTAACACTTATAAATTGTTTTGTGAATCGGTTTGTAAATACAATATTAATAAATAAATAGTAATAATTAACAATAGTATGAGTTTTTTGTAGCGTATGAAAAATCCCAAGCCTGACCGGGATTCAAACCGAGACCTGCGGATGAAAGGCCGAGACACTATTTAAATGAATATATTATTAAAAGTTTAGTGAAATTGGCACTTGAGTTGTGTTTTTGCACATATGGAAATAACGTATAAGAAAACAACCATATAAAAGAGGACACTATATATTATACAAT
>JAAAKQ030263074.1:0-10731 GCA_010016005.3 Zanna intricata | reverse complement strand
ACACTCCACCTCATCATCATCATGGGCACTTGTAGGCATATAGACGTTAACAATTGTTGTCGACTTAGGTTTTGATCTTATTCTTATGACAATCACTCTATCGCTAAGCTGTTTGAAATACTCGACTCTCATCCCTATCTTATGTTCATTAGAAAACCTTCTCCTGCTTGCCCTTTATTTGCTGCTGAGTTAATTATCCTAAAATCACCTGACCAAAAGTCGTTTTCCTCTTCCTATCAAACCTCGCTAATTCTTATTACATCTACATTTAACCTATTCATTTCCCTTTTTAAATTTTCTAACCTACTAACCTGTTTTGTTTTAGACTTTTAACATTCCACGCTCCGACTCGTAAAATGTTATTTTTTAATTTTCTGGTGACCCTTTCCTTAGCAGTCCTCACCCGAAGATTCGAAGGGGAGACTAGTTTACCTCCGGAATTTTTTACCAAGGAAGCCGCCTCCATCTTTGTATTTGAAAATGCAGAGAGCCACATTTTCTTGGAAAAAATATATCTGTAGTTTTCCATTGCTTTCAGTTGGCGCAGTACTCATAGGATTGAGTGTTGTTGCTATGGCCGTTTTAAGTTCTTTCAACAACCCTTAGGTCAACTACTGAAAGAGCTGCTGTCCCCTTTCCGGAATCATTCCTTAGTCTGACTCTCAACAGATACCTCTCCAACATGGTCAGGTGGTGGCTCTTTTGGTCCAGCTACTCTGTATCACTGAGCACGCAAGCCCCCTCACCATCGGCAAGGTCTCATGACTGGTAGAGGGAGGAGGCAGCACTAACCAATTATTAATAGTTTGTTTCCATATGTTAATTGACAAGTACCAACCTTTATATGATATCTGTGAAAAACATCATGAAATTTAATTGGTTAGTTTATTTGAGACAGCCATTTAAAGTGAACAACTTTGTTTTTAATGAAAAAAGTATATATCATGGAGTTATTAAACATTATTTTTAAAAGTATTAATGGATCAAGATATTGCAGTCAGCCTCCTTTTTTGGAAATTGCTTCATTAAAATCAACCATTTACGTAAGTTTGGTAAATTCAGATGTTTATGAAAGAACATACACTGGACATCCAAATAAGAAAAAATCATCAGAAGTCATTGGAAGAAAAAATCAGATATTTTGAAAAACCATTGAAGGAAAATGTGTCATTTATAACTGATATAAACATCTCAATTGAATATGTGCACATCTTATGTGAATGTTTTCTGATGAAAAAGCTATTAGCATTATGGTTGCCATGTTTACTTTTAGATTATAAAAAAATCCAATTGTGAGGCCACTTCTAAATTGTGTAAAATTATTTAAATGAATTTCCACTTCAGTTCTTAACCATCAGTAAAATATAGATTCACACAGTTTACTAGAAAAAAATTCATAACAATGAGTAGAGGCTGATTGATGTTTGTGCTCCAATCAAGGAAAAGGTTTTTCCATCAACTGTTTACATGTATTGCATCTACACAGACTTTAAATTCAAAAAGTACTTTTTATTTAAATTGTTAAGTCTAATATTAATTGGTATGGTTATGAATGGATTTTGTTAGTAATTATAAATAATTTATCATATTCCTAAGGAGAATGCAGGACTTAACATGGTTCCCACAGGCAGGAAAATTCAGAAAATATAAACTTTCAGGAAAAGTCAGGAATTTTTACAACAAAAAAATCAGGAAAAATTGCAAAACGTTTCAGAGGTGGATTTTTATTACCGAATTAAAATTATGTTAGTTATTAATAAAGGATTTTTAAGTAATGCCAAAATTTTATATACTTTCCAGGCATTGGGAAGTGGGCCCCCATCACCCAGCACATTGCAACTATGTGTTTCAAGCAGCCAAACATTAACATGTCCTCATCTTACTTACATTCCCCAATTATTCTTTTACATTAAACAAGGAATATTCCAAATTGCAGTTTTTTTTTCCATTGATGAAATTTTAACAAAAACTTACACTGAAAAATTTAAAGGTTATTAAATGTCTTAGAATTTTTCTCAAACAACGTTTTTTTTTTTTTTATTTTAGGTAATTAATTGCTTTTAAATGGCATCTAAAAAGAGTGTGTTTAATCACCAATCGTTAGATATAAACTTGCACCCAGAATTTTGTTGGTTGCGAAAAGGTAGAGATGTGTATCATGCTTTTTTTAGTGGGTGTAAAAACCATTTTGGTCTGGAAAATATGGGCGAAAGTCAGTGACTTCCCACAATAAAGGAAAGCAGCATAATGAAATGATTAAGATAAACTATTCTTAGCCTTCACTGAAAACCAGTGATTATCTCTCAGTGATAACTCAGTTCAGCTTACTAAAACTGATCTGCAATTTTGAGAATGTTGGTTGTGATACAACTATGTGTTCTTTGCCTGGATCTTCTGATCAGAGTAATAGCATTTCAGCAGCAAATAATACATTTGAATTTTTTATTTCATTTATGCAAACTGACATAACAAATATTTTTTGCTATAAAGACAATGTTTCTAAGGCGCAGATTATGTAGGTTCTCAGTGTAGTACAAAATAAGTTATGCTTGAGTTCATGTGAAGATATTGGTGCAACTTTTAAAATTATGTTTCCTGATAGTTGTATAGCATCAAAATTCCAGCTTGTAACTACTAAATGCTCTTATGGCACCTACCTACTAAATCATGGCCTTGCACCTTACTTTTATGGCATTCTGCAAATATGCTGAGTGATAATAACAAAATATTTTTCAAGTAAATGTTAATAATGTTTGCTTTTTGAACAAAATAAGGTGTTCTGTTCTAGTTTTCTTATTTGTATTACTTTTAGTCACAGTGATTTTAGTTTTCTTTTATGTTGTGATCATACATCTGTGCATTTATGTCCAACCAAGTTACTAAATATTGTATTCTTTTTACTTTGCAAAATAATGTAATGTAGTTTTTGTGAAAAGAGTTTTAGCAATTTTAAGATTGCTAATTATGAAAAATCTTTAACAATTTTAGGTGCAAGTCAATTATTTTTAAAAATGCTTTAGCTTTTTTTTGTTACCTTATTAAATATTTTATTTATTTTTTTATACTTTGCTACTGAAATAATTTATCACAAAAAAAGGTCAAATTTTAAATGTACAAGGTGCTACCCAAAAGTTCAGTGAATTTGAATTTCGGGTGCGAACCATTGCTGGTACGACCTGCTGCTGCTAGTACTCTTTGTGAATCAGTCTTCCAACAGCTGTGGTGGTAAGAGGCTGCATTGTTGACTTTCATGCGGTTGTGTAATGTTGTGTTTTACTGCTTCGGTGAAATTCTAAAGAGCAAAAACCTGCATCAAATTTTGCTTCATGCTTAAAAAAACTGGTGCAGAAACCCATCGCATGTTTGTGAAAGCATTTGGTGACAATGCTATGAGTAAAAGTAATACTTTTTTGTGGTACAAACGATTCAAAGATGGATGAACGACAGTTGATGATGAGCGTTCAGGAACACCATCAACAAGCGCAACAGCAGAAAACATCACGAAAGTGCAAGAGGCTATTGTTGCAGATTGTAGGCAAATGATCCATGATGTTTGTGGAATCGTACAAATGTCATATGGGTCCATGCAATGCATCTTTTCAGACAATTTGATCATGAAATGCAGCATTCCTGTAAAATTTGACCATAACTGTTGAATGGCGACCATAAACAAAATCGCGTAGCTGTCTAGTGAATTGAAAAATTCAGCAAGAGATGACCCTAACTTCATCTCCAACGTCATAACCGGTGATGAGACATGGGTGTAGGGGTATGACCCTGAAACTAAGCAGCAGTCATCACAGTGGAAGTCACCAAGTTCTCCGCGGCCAAAAAAAGCATGCAAGTTTACAGCAACGTGAAGTCCATGATGATTGTCTTTTTCGACATCAAAGGCATTATCCATAAGGAATATGTTCCTTTTGATCAAACTGTCAATGGGATGTTCTATTGTGAAGTTTTGAAGCGGTATGTGAAAGCATTAGGCGCAAATGTTCAGATCTGTGGAGTAACAACAGGCGCGTTGTTATGGGTTCTGCACCATGACAACTCGCCCGCGCACACATCGCTAGCCGTTTGGAATTTCTTGGCTTCCAAAAAGACGATAGTGATTACCCACCCACCCTCTTCGCCTGACCTTGCCCCGTGCGATTTTCTCTTTCTGAAAATAACATTTCAATTAAAAGGCAAAAAAAAAATTTTAATGAAAATATGAGAATCAAGAAAAGTCAGTAAAAACAAATCTTAAAATTCAGTGAAAAGCCTATTTAATTATGTATGCATGATCAGTATTACAAACCTTCAGTCAATCTTGTTTGGTCTGGTGTTGTTAGTAAGCACTAAGAATGCAGGTTTATAGTCTATAATAACAACAACCTATGTTGAAATGTGTTTTATCGCAGATTGATTCTACCTCTGTTTTTTATTATCTCATCTCATCATGTTCAACATTCAATTTCATCTCTGCTACAGAAAGCAGAAGTACATTTTTCCTTTGGAAAATAATGAAAAATTGTGGTTAAAAAAAAAACTATCTCTTTAAAATTTTAATACATAGCTTGCAATTTGTTACAAGAAGACAGTCAGCATTCTTCTTTTTGTTTCATCTAAAACAATGCTTATTTTCCCACTTCTGCTAACAGAATATTTTTTAAAAACATTATAAGTAGAGTTTATTATTCTAAATAAATTAATATATACATTAGATTGTTAAAATATATTTTTTTTAATCAGGACTACAATCTATGGGTAGATTGTAGTACTGGTTAGTACTACATATTTGTTAGTATAGTTGAATTTATTTGCTCTGAATTATTTACTTACATTTTATTGATGAATCAGTATATTTATTTTCTGTTGATACTCTAGTCTGCAGCTATGTCAGACCTGGCAAGTTGGTATGACAAATAAAATAACTGGAAAATTGGTTAAAGAAACAACCCAGGAAATTAAAACTTGTATTTAAATATAAAGTAAATATTTTGTGGGTATTGATGATATTCCTAAGATATTTAAAAAAAATTAAATTGCCCTCCTTACAAATTTATTTAATGCTTCTTTCAGCAATGGAGTATTTGTTAGCTGTCTTTAAGTCTTCTTTTGTTATTGCCCATATTTTCTAAAGTATTTGAAAAATTATTAAAGATAGTTAATATTTTTTTTGAAAAGCATAACATATTAACAAACTTTCAGCATAGTTTTCTGAAAAAGTTATCTACCATTCAAACAGTTTTTGGAAAATATTTTTAATTGGATAGATAACAAAAATATTTCAATTTTTTATGACTCAATTAAGCATTTGATTTAATTCCGTATTTTTATTGATTAAAAACCTTACTAGATAGAGTGCCAGAAGAGCTGCTTACCATTAATCAGTCATACCTTACCTCAAGAGATATAGAATACAAGATGCCTCAGGGAAGTGTACTTGACCCTTGTTTTTTTTTATCATTAATGACCCTTCCTCAACCTTGATCCCTTCATTGTAATCCCTTTTCACAGTTGCCAATCTGTATCTATATTTAAATATAATTATTTACAAGTAGTTGAACAATTTATGATAACAGTTCAAAAAGTTATTCACTGGATGAATTGTAATTTTATAACTTTAAAAATGGATAAAACCATTGTATTGTGCTTCTTAGGTAGACATCATACTTCTGTTTCACACTAAATGAAGTTTTTGGATGTTTTATAAAAATAAGTTCACATGGGATGATAAAATTGTGTTGTATAATACAGCACCTTAATAAAATCCTAAGCTTGTCATCATTAAATATTTATGTCAACATATAGAGTTTTAATAAAGAGACAAAAATGGGTTGTCAGGTCATTTAGTGACATCTAAATATGATAACTAAAAAAAAAAACATGTAGACCTTTACTAAGAAAATTAAATAATTTACTTACCTTTGTGTTTACATTTGTAAATGTGCAATTTTTGCTAAAAAGTAGTAGTCATTTAATCTTAAAAAATAATAACATTCCTCTTTATCAAATCAGACAATGGGATTGTTGTAGTAATAAATTGCCGACTCATTTGAGAAATACTCTCTCAAACTGCTTAAAACAATTAAAATAGTTTATTTTACAGAAAATGTTTAAAACGATACAATTATTAAAAACAAAGAAACAATTAAATTAAATTTGTTTAAGTAAATTTAAGTAAACAATTAATTTATTTGTTTAAACAAATTAATTGTGACTTTATCTTCTAATTTGTTTTCACATTTATAATATACCTTAATGCTGACTGGATTTTTACAATATATTTTTATGTTCTGATCAGATTTACATATTAATTTATTTTTCTATTCAGGTTTCAGGGAGTGAAAATGATAGGTACTACTTTTTGTGGAAATAAATGTGATACTGCTAAATATTGTTAGGTATCGAACAACGACATAAATAGCCATTTACCACTTACGTTCTATGAATGTTAATCTGTCTAGAAGAATGTTGTCTCAGTTACTTAAACTAATGGGAAAGATCTGAAACATTGCCGATTATGTAAACTACTTTTTATTGTGCTTATTGTACAGTCATTTTTGAAAATCTTTCATTTTTCTTATTCATGTCAGTACAAACATGTTATTAAAAATGAAAAGGAGAATGTTAGTTAAATTCTCCAAAAACTTTCAATTCCAGTTACTGCTGTGATGATATTCACATCTTCAGTTATAAAATGTAGCATTTTATAAAATTTTAGTTGTAAAATAGTAGAACAGTTATTTAAAATTAGTATTGTGTTTTAGATTTTATATTTATAGATTTTTATTTATAGTTGATATATTTTGTCTTTTTTCATAAAATCTTTTTATTTACTTTTTTTAACACTGTCATTCCATTCATTGAAATGAAATAAAGATTAAGTTATCTTTTGTTTTTTTAACTAGTTTTTCTTTAATTTGTATCACCTATTATTTTGCTACTAATTCTAGTAATGTGACAGCTGTAATGCGCATGCAGTAGAAATTAAAATTTGTCAGTTGACAGCGATAGATTTTTTCTCAATTTCTTTATAAGAGTTCAAAAAATGTAACTTCAACAAGTCAGAACAATCAAATTTTAGCATCAGAACTTTTTCTCAATAATATTGATTAATGTTTTCAATGCAGATATTTTTTCAAATCTTTACTAAACTCCAGGCACTTTCCCCATTTATAGCCTGATATGTGCAATTGTACAACAAGATTTAAGTGGTTATAATTAAAAATTTTTGGGGGAGTTATAGACTTACTGTGTAGAAATATACACACATTCTTTATTCAATAAGAACTATTTCCAAGTTAAAGTAAACTCAAAAATACGGATGTTAATTGCTCTGCATATTATTACTGTACGTTAAAATTCCCTAGACTTAAATTGTACTGGGATATTGGTTTTAAAAAATTAATGTTTTTGCTGATAAATATGAGTCATGACAGATTTTTTTGAGCTTCACTTAAATATACACTTAGTAAATAATCTTGAAATACCAGCTGATAACAAAGATAAATTTTTCAAATTAAGGCCATTCTATGATGTCATGAGAAAAAGATGTTTTAAGCTATACACCGAAGAATTTAAACTGATGAGTCCATTATGCCACTTACCAACCACTTATTTGTGAAACAGTATTGTAAAGGGAAACCAAATCTGTGGGGGGATAAAAGTTTTCATGATTTCAGTAAAAGTGGTTTGGTCTGTGAGTTTTTACTATATGTACCAAGGGAAAGAAACTGATATAAGGAAAAATTTACTTAGACAATTTGGTTTTGGGTCAAATGCAGTATTACAGCCATTCAAAAAAAAAAAGAAGGTAGATACCAAATCATGTTACAAATCAAAAACTGTATTTTGACAGTTGGTTTTCTTCATGATTTCTCACAACTGAGCATATATGCAATTGGAACTGTAAGAGTAAATAGATTTTATAAACCACCTTTTACTTACTGATAAAGATACTGACAGTGGAACGCAGCTCAACCTTTGAAATGACAAATAAAAATAATGTAATGATGGTTAGATGAATTAACACCAAACCTGTTTGCCTGGCATCCAATTTTATTGAAAGTAGTAATGTTGATACAGTTCAGCGCTGGGACCAAAAGCAGAAAGAATTCAATAAGATTGATCGACCTGAGTGTGTTAAAATGTACAATATGTCATGCGGGGGAGTAGATTTATTCAACTAAATGATGAGTTATAGGGATTTTTATAAGATCTAAAATATAGATTCTATGTGTTAAATTCTATTCTATTGATTTCACTGTTGTCCAAAGCTGGTTAGAATATAAATGTGATGCACTGCTCAACATGTACCAAAAAAAAAGCTCTTGGATCTAATGCACTTCAGAATGAGAGTTGCTGCTAATGGTCTAATTCATTGTGGGAATCCTATCATAAAAGGTAAAGAGGAAGAAAAAGCAGCTCTCCAACTAACAATCATAAACTCAAATATATTGTGGGGAAATAAGACCAGCACCAGAAATTCAGTTCCATAGAATTGACCACATTTTTCTCCTTGATGATTATAAAATTCTGAGCTGATGTAAATTTCCTAAATGGTCTGGTAAATGTAGAATAAAGTATCGGAATCTGATGTTTATTAAAAGTAAAAAACCTGTTTTCTTGCATTTTATGCATAATAAAATCCAATTACTTGTGTATTCAGTTGGACAGGATTAAAATACTCGTAATTGAAAGTTATGTGATTTCAAAGTTGTGTTAACATATTGTTGAAGTTTATATTTCATTAAAAATGTTATTATTTATTTTAGTCCATAAAAATTGTGTTAGTAACTTAAATGTTTTTTTTTTATTCTATTTTACTTTGGTTACTGGTTTATAACGAGTTACTAGGTTAGTCCATTTGAAGTGTCCCAAAAAAACAAACTGGTTGCTTGACCAATTCAAAAAATTGAAACTTACTAATTTGTTTCCTACATGTTCCAGAATATTAAAACTATTTTAAGCAGTTTACTTGTACCTTTTTTTATGGTGCGCACAAGTATTTTTGTGCTTGTAAGGGTTTATGGATAAAATTATTACTAAAAAACTATTTTTCCTGAAAGGATGAAACAAAAAGCAATTTAATCATATTTTCTTAGGATAAAAGATTGCTCCAATGGTTTATTTAACTATCCCTCTTCTTTCTATGAGAAAATTACTAATAAAGTTGAACATGAAAAACTGTGAAATTTCACTTTGGTAATTTTTTCAAGAGACAAGGTAGGCATATATTTTTTTTAAATGTAGACATATGTTTGTAGTTTGTAATATTTTTAAAATAGATTTTTTTAAATTATTAATGATAATTTAATAACTTAATTAATACCAGTAACCTAATACAATTTTGATTCAAATATGATTGTGAAACTTAACGAAACAAATTTCAAAGAGTAGCCTACATTTTTTTTCATGAATTCATTTTTATTTTTATATTGGTTTATTTTTGTAAACACTATCAAAGAAAAAATAAATTATAGCAAAATTTTAATTATTCTTCAATGAAATAACCTGTTTTTGCAGCAATGAAAGTATATTATTTAATGTGATTAACCAACAGCTGCAATCTCTTCTGGTAATTCTCTTGAAATTGTGTGAGAATGTAACTATCCGTTACAACCGGTCACTGTAGTTAATTCAGGTGATTCAGTTGGTTCAACTTTCTCAGAACTTTGCAGATTGGTACCCACACTTTGATGAGACTTTTGAAATGATGTAGGTGGTCCAGCTGGGTGAAAAAATGTACGTGCACATTGTCATTTTTGAGTATCTCACTTCTCCTATCCACCACTATCATCATACACACAAGCAATAGTCTTTTTCTTTAGGTGAAAGTGGTACAGTACTTAAACAGGATGGTTTTTCATAGTCCCTGGAATCTGAAATAAAGTAACATCTTACAATGCCTTCTGACAGAGGAACATATTTGTGGTAGCTTCTAGTACCAACAACTCTGGTAGCGTCTCGGTCTTTCATCCGGAGGTCCTGGGTTCGAATCCCGGTCAGGCATGGCATTTTTCACATATGCTACAATTCATTCATGTCATCCTCTGAAGATATACCTTAATGGTGGTTCCGGAGGTTAAACCAAAAAAAAACTTTCACAGCAGTCAAAACAATTTTTTAGAGTTTCTTAAATCGTAGCTATCTCATCTGATTTAATCTAAAAATACTTTATGTTTTTCAGCTTGTGATTACAAAATGAATACACTTCATCAACATTTAGTATCTGAATGTTTAACAGAGATAGATGGCAAATCTCATGTTTTGTTATTCCTCCCACACCATTACAGGTATTTTTCCCATGTGACGATCCAAAGAAGTGCCATTTGGCTTCAAGATCGAATAGAAGTCTATGTGACTGCACAAATTAGCAAAATTCTTTTTATTTTTGTACTGACTTGAAGCACCATCACTTTCAACTTTTCATGATATTTATAAACGCTAGTGACATCTAAATTAACACTTAAAAAAAAATAAGTTGTTCGTTTTCATCACTAAATTCACATATTTTAATGAGTTTTTTTGGCACTGTACCATATGCTGTTTTATGACACTCCCTCATTCACATAAATTCCTATGGAAGATTGGTTTTCCATTGTTTTATGTGAACTTATTTGAAAATAATGTAAAAATTTAACTGATTTTAAAATTTGCAAATATGTATTATTTTTTTTTTGTCTTCAGTCATTTGACTGGTTTGATGCAGTTCTCCAAGATTCCCTATCTAGTGCCAGTCGTTTC
>JAAAKQ030263063.1:0-10731 GCA_010016005.3 Zanna intricata | reverse complement strand
TTTCACACACGCTACAATTTATTCATCTCATCCTCTGAAGATATACCTTAACGGTGGTTCCGGAGGTTAAACAAAAACAAAAAAAAAAAATGAATTGCGTATAATAAAAATATTTGAAGTAATTTTAAGGTAAATATTACATGAAGATATTAACTGTAAGAAATAACCAAAAAATGATTCAAAAGGCGTCAATGAAAATTATTTCAATAGATATTTGTGTATATGATGAAATTAATGGAAAAAATGTCATTTTTATATTTATGATGTTTATTAGCATTCAGAAATTCATCGAAAAGGTAATATTATTATTTCTGTAAAAGAAAAATTAAATTTAGCAACAGAAGCATAATGATGCCCTTTGTTGTTAACTGAAGTTGTGCGTTGAGTTACACGAAAATAGTTATGTTATCTGTGCCGGCCTCCGTGGCGGAGTGATAGCGTCTCGGCCTTTCACTCGGAGGTCTCCGGTTCGAATCCCGGTTAGGCATGACATTTTTCACACACGCTACAATTCATTCATCTCATCCTCTGATGATATACCTTAACCATGGTTTCGGAGGTTAAAAAAAAAACAAGTTATATTATCTGTGTTAGGGCTTGGATGCAGGAACATAGACAGAAGCGGATAGGCAAATTGCCATCGCGCTATCTCAGTTCAGTAGATGGTTAACTAGAGGACAGGCTGTTGGCCTCGATCAAATTCAGACAAAGGAAAAAAAAATTGTTAGGTAGTTTTTGCATTTTTATCTTATAATGCAGTATTTAAAAAAAAATTTAAATGGTATTTAACTCTTCATAATTAACTATGTTTTTCTAGTTTTAGGATCTCTTGTCAAAATAGATTATTAAATACTTTTAATAAAAAAAAAAAAATTAAGTTAAAAAATAATTTTTCTTTGTAAATTATAGAAATCCACTTGAAAACAAAAAGGAACTTAACGAGGGACATTTTTACATCAGAAAACATATCATTAAAAATCAAAAGTCTTGTAAGAATCGTAAAAAATTTTAAAAGGATTCATTTTACAAGTTTTCCCCGTAGGACTAGGAATAAAATATTTTCCCCTGACTTGAATTTCAGACATTCAGTTTTCTCTGGTCTTATTTACGAATACACTTGCCTACTAATCAAAGAAATTCGCTGCTTTTCGGATGTTTATTGTAATTAAGTGTTTTTCTTAAGCAACTGTTATGACACCAATGGCAAGCGGTATCTCTTAGTAGTTTTTTTAATTACGCAACTTTGTTCCTTGTATAAAATAATACTAACATAACTTACACCGCTGCCGGCCGTTTCTATTGTAGTGGAATGTTAATTTTTTTCTTTCTATTTTGGTGTTTTCAGTTATTGTTTTATCTTGGATTATTTAACTGTTACAGTTATTAAAATATTATAAAGCATAATAATAACTTTTATAAGAAATTTTCACACGTATGAATACTTTTTAATACACAAAAATATAGCTTTAAATTGTCCATAAGCAATAATATTTTCCTTTAAGGAAAATTTTCTTAAAAGTCCTTTCGTTATTGTTATTTTCTGTGAGTTTGCGTGGCACTCACCTCATAAAATAGATTTTATGATAACGTAATTGTCCTATTCGTTTTTAGATAAGCCTATTTTGAATGACGATACGTTATGGTGTGAAGCAGTTGCCATTTGAAATTGATTCATCCCCTCTTTTTGGTGTTCTTTTTTCAGTCATAGTATCTGGTTTCAATTTGAGGTTTATCCTCCATATTCCTTTACCAGTTTCTGATGCTCAAAATTTTAATGCTCACATGCTCATAGTACTTCGATCAACAGTTTCATCACGGTAATCAACTTTTAGACGATAATTAATGACATCTGGTGTCAAAAATTCAATTGCTGCACATATAGTTTAAGACGCGTTACATTGAGCCGAGTACGGATATGGTTCGAATTCGAAGTATCGTAGAGTTCTAAGGTTCAAATCTTAGTAAAGGTAGTTATTTTTATACGGATTTGAATAATATATCTTGGATAACGGTGTTCTTTGGTAGTTGGGTTTCAATTAATCACACTTCTCAGGAGTGGTCGACCTGAGATTGTACGAGACTACACTTCATACACATCATCCTCTGAAGTAATCCCTTACGGAGGCTAAACAGATAAAGAGAGAGACGTACTCGGCTCCATAACAACGACGACTGACAGCAAATGGCGTGAGTAACGAGTTTTAGAATGTTAGTAGTAGGACAATAAAACTACAAGATGGTAACACCTATACCTTTATGTGCGTTTTTTCCCGTTACGTTCTAGTCCGCGTTACATTTCAGTCTCCCTTCGTCTGTTTATATATTAATTAATTACATATTATTGATAGGGAACAAAAATGAAAAATAGACACTGTGAAAATATAAAGTTTAATAAATTGTTCGCAAATTTTTTTTTGTGGCATCATGCTTGGTTGGTATCGTTCATTTTATTTAATAAAAGTTTGTGTTATTACTGAATTAATTTAATAATTCTTTTATAAAAGATTACCTTATAAAATTTTCATTATTACACCTAAATATGATTTATGAGTAATTAAAATCTAATTTTCCATTCTAGAACCGATTATACTAACTAAAGTGTTTCAAGTTATTACTTCCTTTTCATTATATTTAGTAAAATTGTTCTTGAAATATTATATATCTTTTAAATTATTTTATTTTACTTTAATTTTTTTTTTATATTTAAAAAAAAATACTGAAAAAGAAAGCGATCTAAAACGGCAAAAAAAATTTTGTTGTAACTAATAGAATTTAAACGAAAAACGTTATTTGTGAAAAGCTATTTTGCAAGATCTAATCGATTTTTGTGTAATTTAATTTTACTTCCCTATATTCCCCACCTTCCTGATGTATATATATTTAGAACTCCAGTATTACATCATTTGCGGTTGGTGTATGAACGTACTAGTTATTAACATTTACAATCTACTTGTTTAGAATATTACTTAACTTGACAGGTAACTAATTGAATTTCACACCATTTAGTTTTTATCTCTTTTGCGGTTGGCCTATGTTTAGCATAAATATAATGGATAATATGCGTATGGTCAAACTACAATACCTATGTTCTGTATAAAATTACATTGCTTCGATATGTAAGAGAAAAGTTAACGATAATCTGGACCGATTCATCACTGCTGGTGGTTTACATTTTCCCCTTAATGAAATCTGTTGTTGTATGCGTGTTTACATACATGTACGCGAACGGACACACAGAGAGAGAGAGAGAGAGGGTGAGGAAGAGATCTAGACGATTTGTTAATTAAACCGAGACTATTAAAGTTTGACAGTTATTATTTGTAATAATTATATATATATATTATTTTCTCGTATACATAGCGCTATAACTTTAGAAGGAAAAGTATTGTAATCGGTCCAAAATGAGCATATGCGGTTTTCACCGGATCTTGAACTGAAAACGCGTAAATTTTGAACAAAATAGTCGCGATAAAAATGACAATTTATGTAATAATAGATGAGATAAATGGAAAATAAAAAACAATCAAAGGATGGCATAATTTTCCCGACTTTACTTTCGACCAGATATTTTTTCAAATATTCCATAACTACGTATGCAATAATATATTTAATGTTGCTAATTGATCAAAGTTCAGAAAAAAATTTTATTCCGATATACTTTGATGAAATTATGTTTTACCTTTAAAATTACATTTTATGCAATATTATTATGACTAAAAAAAAAAATAATAAAAATGATATTACCTTGCTTTACAGCTTCATCTCCTTGACGTTTTATGTTGAAAATTTCATGGCATCAATGTCCCATATACAAACATAATCTGACCAAGCTTTTTCAAAATCGGTCCAGTAGTTCTGTAGATATAAGGTAATTCAAAGTCCAACACCTAACATACGTATATACGAATATTATAAATTTCCATTTGGTTTTTTGGGTTTCTTTGGGTGTCAAAATGTCAATATCCGATGAGAACCGCATATGCCCAAATTGGATCGACTACACTACTTTTCCTTCTAGAGTTATTGCTCTGTTATAGCGATATCTAGACGGGAAAATAAAAGTAAAGAAGAATAAAAGATCTCTGAATTGAAATTCTCACAAGGTGGAATATTTCAAAAGAATATCAACCAATTTCAAAGATTTTTCTTCTAGTAAGTTAAATTATTGGTGTTAAACTTTAATTAAATGTTCTTGAAATGCAGTTTTACCTTTTTTATTTTAATTTATTGCAGAAAAAAAAATTAAAAGTATAAAATATGTATATGTGCTTACACATACCTCTGTTACCAAAACGTAGACGTTAAAACATCTAATAAAGATTGTATTCGTCATTGTCTTCAGAAAAACATAAAAAATTTAGTAACATATTTATTATCGAGAAATTCGATATAAATATTCAGTGTATTATTTATTTCACAAAATGTTTAAACAAGCAAGGAAAAATTTCGTATCTGACCTAGAAATATTAAACAAAATCGAATGAAAGCTAAATTTGAATTACGTCTTTCATAATTTATAAAGCAATATCCGTTACAAATAATTCCATTTGAAATCACAACAACAAAAAAACTTCATTAAATTAATTTCAACACAATTTATCATTCTATTTTTTTTTTTATTTTTTTTTTATTTAATAAACTTATATTCCATTTTTTTTACTCCACCCATATCTGAGTCTAACGATACACCTCTTAAAATTATTTAAATTTTATCTTATATGTAATAGACAATCCATAACGGCACATAGTTTTACAACAATGTAATGTTTTCAAATTATTTTTACTTCATTTACTTCAGAAATATATTAAAATTTCTTTTAAATACACTTACTTTTTATTTTTAATAACACTGCAAATTATTCATACCCGGCGTTACCCGTTTTAATTTAAACTTTTTAACGATTTAAATTACTAATTTTTTAATTACGTTTTTATTAATATAAGGTAACTTTAAAAAATATTTTTTTTTAAATTAAAATTCTATAGGTAATTATCGGTACTTTTTATAGATCTAATTAATTTCTATACACATTTCATTTGCTTAAAGATATTTAATTTAAAATACGGTAAACTATTTTATCTTTTAGCGATATACAATTATGTACTCCTTATTTTGAGATGTTTAAGAACACATTGTTTTTTTAAAAGAGTTTGGATATTAACCGTACATAATATTTGTTAAACTGTAGGATTATTTGATCACAGAATCTTCTGTGATCGAAAATAATTTCACCAGTGTACTTTCTGGATTTTGTAAATAAATGGTATGTGTGCGCGTGTGTATGAGAGTAACTTTGCGCGTTTGATATAATTTCGTAATAACATGGATTTATAATATGCCACGTACTAGGAACACATCATTTATCACGCGCTTCACTTCGCCGTGTGTTACTTACAACATGTTTAGAAGTTCAGACGTTATAGTTAATGTTCTGTGTTGTTGGGTTGATGTTAATAAGTGATTCTGTATGATAACATTAATCAATTATATACTGTATACTTACTTTATGTGTTCCGCGTAAAATGCAGTCGGTTTATAATGTAACATAGCTTTCAGTTATTATTTTTTATACCTGTTAGCCTGAGAGAAACGTAGTAATTATTAATGTTCATTTAAAAGAAGTCATTACATATAATAGCTCTATATATATCACTTTATATATATATATATATATATCACTTAGACTTAATTGCGGTGAAATTATAATTATAATTCTAGTTGTAGCGAACCCCACAAGAGATTAAAGTAGCCATAATTGCTCTTGTTGGGAAAGAGCCTACCTTAATATTTTACGCATTAGGGAAATGTATGTAAAAAAAAGTCTTTCCAGTTTACTTGTTGCGGTATAAGAGGAAGGTTAACATTTTAAAAACGAATAGAAAATTGGATTCTCCATACAAAAAAACTTATATTCAAGTTGTTTGAAATTGTAATTAACACTTCTTCTTTGTAATATACTTTAAAAATTATTTTTTAAAGTACTTCTGTTTTAATTTAAACGCAGTGGGCATCCGGTTTTAAAAGAAAAGTGTTGTAAAAATTGGATTATGCTCTGAGAAAATCGTATCAAAGAAATTAGACCCTTTTTTTAATTTCTATTTACATTAGATTCAAAACATTTTTGTTATAAAAAAACATTTTTCTTTGATTTTTTTCTTTTTTCCATTTTAAATGCTATAAGAATAATAAAACAAAAAATATTTAATTTTGTTGAGTCTCGTACCAAATTACCATTTAAAAAAATGGATTTGTAATATGCAATACATAAAGCATTACACAAGCATGCTTGTGTTGCTGGAAGTGATTAATTTTAAGATTTATATCACATTAAGTTAATATAGGACTTTGTTTTTTACAAATTAAATCAAGAAAAGAAATTATTGCTTTTTTTATACGGATCTTAAAATCCAGACCATTATCAGGAATTAGACCTAGAGAACAATTTTAGTAGCCAGTGATGCAGCTTACTAGGTTACCGAACCAGTTGAAGATTATGATGAAAATAGTACGTACCAAAATATTGTTAACCGTTATCGAACTACGCGTTTGGCGTGTGAAACTATTATATATTGCAAAATATAATTTGGTGTTAATTATTTTTTAATTTTGTTTTTTGTTTTTATGTAGAGGCAGTTGTGTCATTAGTTTAGGGTAAAACAATAAATGTAATAAAATTTATTTAAAACATTTTGATATTAATTAGAATTTAACAAAAAGGTAATTAAAGAAATGAAAAAATAGGAATAAAAGAAATATTGAAAAATAGAATAAAGTGTTTTTTTTTTGATTTAATATTTACCAATAGTAAAAAAATGTTCAATTATTTAATTAAAAAGAAAATCAGTGAACAACTATTACGTAACATTCAGAATTAAAAAAAAGACATTGTTAGCCTATAAAAGTAACAAGAAAACGAAAAAATAAAACTTTTCCACATTGAAATTAAAAGAAGTTGTGCAACGTCTTATTAATCGTCAAAGTTTAGAAAGCTCAGTTGTCTTGTGGGGTATAAATGGATGGCTGTATAGGCAACTGGGTTCTATCGTCTACGCCCTGTTGCAGTACAAACCTCCTACAGTATACTATTTACCAGTGCCAACTTTATTCACTATTTCAGACACATAAATTGGAACACTGCGCAATCAAATGACTGTTGGGAAGAATCTAGGCCCACAGTGTCAATCGTAAAAAAAGACTAAAGGACAACTTGAACTTACTCCTCTTTTCTTCTCATTCTTTCTTCTTTCTTATCCTTAAATTCCTTCTTTTTCCTCTCCTATCGTGGCCCAAGATGGGAACTATTTTGCCGATGGGTGACTAGTTCTACGCAATGAGTTTTAAATGATTTCCTATGAATACCTGGACGAATGCAGTTATATTTAGCTCTAGTCTCGGTGCATGGGTTTGGCAAGGGTGGTCCTATCCCCGGTATTCTTGTGACCAAAATTACTATTCCTAGAATTATTTGTATGATGGATGGTGGTTCATTTAAAAAAAAAACCTTCAATTCTACTGTTCTGAAACGGTCCCATTCTGCTTTGTCTGACGAGAGTCCGTTTAAGATAATATTCTTAATTGTTGACGCACCGTGTCTACAATATAAAAAATGTTAGATTTGTAACATGTAACAATGTTAGATTTCGAAATAAGGTTCCCTTCATAAGGTTTCGCCTTTCCTGTGCGGTTCCTTCAACAGTGAAGTAGTAACGGGTTCAAGTGGTTCCCCGAAGAATGTCAGGAAAATAAGAAACAAATCGATACTAATCGAGAGATTTTGTGACGTGCAGAGACGATCTCTAATATTGACGGTATAAATAAAATTGCAGTATGCCATAAAACCAGCCGAGGAGTAATTTTTTGTGAGATTTTTTGGAGATTGATGTTACTGATATTTCCGATTTACTTCGTTCCCCAAGGTATTGTAAAGGAGAAACGAATAATGAAACGTCAGAGTAGATCGATTGATCAACTCCCTTTGTTAAAATTAACGTTCAAACTTCGTGTATCACCGGAGAAAATAAAAGTAAGGTTACCTGTCATTCCGAGTATGGCCATTCATCCCCAATCCATGGCGATGTTTCCAGTGTCAAAGATGTGGCCACACTACAACATCCTGCACGAAAACTTCGTGCAGGATGTGCTTAAGAAGGTCACAAGATCCTATCTGCCAGGATAAAAAATGTACTAACTGTAGTGGATCACGTTCGACTCTCCCATGAAATCTCCCAACTTTTAAAGAAGAAAAGGCAATTCTCAAATTTTTACCGTATGGAAGTTCTCTTTTCCGACCGTACTTAGAGAATAAAGGCCCACATAAATAACCCCTCTGATTTGTCCTATTCGGCTTCCTGTTTTTCAAAATCTCCCCTTCCTTCGCCTCGTATGCTGGAGGATATGATTGAGGAACCACCTGACCCTAGGACCATCTTAGTTTATTAAAATTAAAAATTTCAGAAGAAAAACCGGATTAGCTATAATTAATTTTATTCACAAAGTTAAATCTGTATCATGAATAAAAATATATAATCAGTGTAATGTTCGTAATCACAGATTCCACCTGGAAGATATAAAGGATTTAATAGATTATGACCCATTCATAATGTGTCTCCTAGAGACCTAGAGATGATTTTCATACCTGTGGCTACCAGGTCTTTCGTTACAGTTGTCCTACGGAGGATAGAGGACATGGTAATGTGGCTATACTGTTAAGTTAAATGGTACTAACCAACCAAATTTCACTGATTACCCATATTCCAAGAGTTGCAGTCTCAACTTCATTTACTACTAATATCTGCAATTTGTATCTGTCCTCTAGCTCTGATTTTTTGGAAGTAAATATTTGTAATTTTTTAAGACAAGTTCTTGTTCCGTCACTTGTTGTTGGTAACTTCAACGCTTACCGTGAACCTAAAGCTCATGCTCATATGATAGATAGATTAAGACAGTCCTAACTCTTTGAGGAAAACCAGAAGGCGAGCAGAAAGAAAGATATATGTTAGACCACGTTGGGTCAAAAGATGACGAGGAAGGTTGTAGATCCGTCATTTAGGAGGCATAAAATCAAAGGATTTCCCAACAAATTGGGAATCCCTGTACTAAAACCTGGTAGAGAAAAACTTATACTTCCAACTGCCTCCCTATGTTAGTTTTAAGTAACCTTTTGGGATGTTAGCTGTGATACTAGTTGTGATGTTTTTGTTTCTGATGTTATTTATATCTTTATTCCGGGTAATGATAACAAAAAAAAGCTATTGACTCTGGATGTGGGGTTCCCGTAAAAATCAAAATATCGATCCTTCAGGCTCTATTCCCGCCATACTTTTTTTAGCGTTTTTTTCTTATTTTCCATAGAATTAACCTTTCTAAAAAGTTACTCTGATTTGATACTATTCCGAAAAAATCGAATAAATAAGAGGGTCAATATCATGATGAAAAATCCAGTAAAAAATAACATTTGCAAAATCGTACCCTCACCCCAAAAAATGCTGTTGTAGTTTGTCTGCTATGATGACGTAACATATGAGGTAGAATTAAATTAATAAATAATATTTACATTAATAGAGATTGTTAATATTTAACACTTTTTGTTTTTATAAAGAATTACTTAAAAATTTAGAGCGTCTTATTAACTGGATCTATTTTTCAATATTTGAATGTATTATATGTTAGGTGTTAGCACTAATTCACGAGCGATATTATAGAAAGAGATCCGTGAAGTTTTGCCTTATTCACTAACCCCCCGAATGTATTATATTATTCAATATATCACTTATTAGGAAATGCAGATAATTCCTATAAGCGATATCTTCACTCTGTTCACTGCATTTACTCGCTATGCAATTAACATAATTTCTTTCAGAGAAATAATCTCTTAATCCCTTTTATATTTTTTCCAGTATAAGAGGTTCTGCCAATAATTATTAAGATGATAATGAAAGATGAAGTATTAAAATTTCGTTCTGTCGATATGCTTAGTTTGCTTATAAATTCAGTTTTACGTTGATGCAGTTTAATTTTTATGCTATATTGTTGAAACCATTAAAATATTCATCTAAAATTAAGCGTATCGGATATTTAACAGTATATGTTTAAAGATATAAATTAGAATTATAAATAATTTTAATCTTAACACGTGTCATAGAATAAATAAAGTAAATAAACTTTTACGCCGATAAACGACCGATAAAAAATAACAACAAACGGATAGAGGAATTAGCAAAGATGATAAAAAAGAAAAATTACTTTCGGAAGAACTCTTACATTGAATAGTAGTGTGTATTCAATAGAAATCTCAATTCCCTTTTAAATTCAGAATATAACAAATTACCAGATATCTGCGAATATACTGGTATTATTTTTTTTTTTCTGATTTTATTAGTTACCAGCTTGTAATGTGTGTTTATTTTTTGTTTTTCGATTGTTTTATTTCATGTAAAGCAAGCTAATTCATTCATATTAAGATAAAAACATTATCAATAGTTGTAATAAGAATTTTGCAATCCATAAATAAATGAATTTATTTTTAGTTCATTTAGTATTTAATGTTAAAATATTTTTATTTATTATTGCAATAATACATATTGTATTATTAATAAAACTCAATAATTATTTCTAAATTTGTAATTAATGATACATAGTCAGTTGCAGCAATTTATATAAAGATACTAATTTATCATTTTTAATTTTATTAACTTAATGTCTTATTTAGTTTTATATATATATATATATAT
>JAAAKQ030263052.1:0-10731 GCA_010016005.3 Zanna intricata | reverse complement strand
TTATTATTAACCTACAGATGGAAAAACCTGAATTTTAATCACATTAAAATGACATTTTAATATTCAATCTATTTGAAACAGCTACAAACTACAACAAATTATGCAATATAAAATACCAAGCGTACATAATTAAGCAATTTCATTAAAAAAAAATACATATATATATATATATATATATATATATATACACATAGATAAGCATAAGTATTTTTTTTTTTTTAACGTCCGGAATCACCGTTAAGGTATATCTTCAGAGGATGAGATGAATGAATTGTAGCGTGTGTGAAAAATACCATGCATGACCAGGATTTGAACCCGGGACCTCCGGATGAAAGGCTGAGACGCTACCACTCAGCCACGGAGGCCGGCATAAACAAAAGTTACTAAACAATTAAATTCAAGTGAAAATTCTATCTTTAAAGAGTTTTGAAAATAAATTATCTGATGGTCTTTAAAAAAAATCGTTCTTTAAGTACGTAACCGTAAAAAAAAATGGCAGTATATTTTACGCTTGTGGATATATTTTTATATCTACAAGCATTTTGTGCTGCAGAAGACGTTCTAAATGTAATATGTAAGCTTGTATGAGCAACTGAATTTTTCGTTTTATGAAATAAGAGACACGTATCCAGAACCTAAAGACATTCTTGCATGATTCTCTGAGAAATACCAAATCTGTTAAAATTCTTCTCCAAACAATAAAAATCATGCGTTGTCGTAAAAATGTTGCTGGTCTTAATTTGAAATGAAACGTTTTGACAAAACTGAGATAAACTACCCAAATTAGAGTTCAATACTTGTGACAGAGATTTTAGTCAGATTAAAAAAAAAAAAAAAAAAAATTAATTTGACAGACTATACTAAGAAATAACAATATTTGCAGTTGTAAAAAAAAAAAAGAAGAAAATTCTACAAGTTTTAAGTCAAAGAAGCTAAACCTGTTGAAATACTTAATTTTAAAAAATAGTGATCTAAATATTTCAAAAAGAATCCTGTCTCTGAGAGAACCAAAGGAGAAAAATTCCATTATTTTGAACTCAATTCTTTTTCCTGAGGTACTTAAAATATTCGACTTTATTGTAAAAGTTGTGATTAATATAAACTTTATAATGTATTGAATATCACTGAACAAATCTTCAATATAAAAAAGGCAAAAAAATTTATCGCAACTTTCAAAATTTCAGGCTTATCTCTTGGGATAAGATCCTATGAACCAAACCAAATGATGTGAAATAACTGTAACCCTACATCCTGACAAATATCAGTTATTACAATAACTACAAACTATGACGCGGATGAAAATGAAAAAAAAACAAGTTCTGTTATTAGTATGATTACTTTTATTGTTTTAATGTTTCATTAAATTATGAATTTTTCCTTTTTTACCTCAAATCATGAATAACAAGTTTCTTAACTTTAATGAACAACTTATTTCATACTTTTATTGTCGCTAAATCAAATATTTGTTTTCAGTATTTCATTTCTGTAAGCAGAATAATTATATACTTTCTGTTCATTAATTCATTACACTGTAAACTTTAGTTATGTTTACTGTGCCACCTCATGCTTTCATGAAAAATTGGGACCCACTTCCAACAGCTTTTTGAAATTTAAACGAATCTGTAATAGTCACTGAAGCACAAAACAATTACTTTTCAATACATCCTTTTATATAGAATATTTAGAGTTAAGATGGTTCCTGTATACCTAGAATAATCAGTAATTCACACTTTTCTCAAATGAATCCTCGATTCGTTTGATCAACTATATTAAAGCACATGCATAGTTCACAATTTAATTCGATACGATAAAAAAGGTAGCAAAGAAAATTTGTAATAAAACTAATTTCATCTTTAATTAGAAAATAATAAAGAAGCTTCAATGATAAATACTATATATTATGGTTACATAAAGTTATTTTCCATAAAACACCCAAAATTTCCACGGTTAAATAATAATCCAAAAATGGCCACTTCCAACTCAGCTACAAAATTAAAATAAATTTATTTATTTATAAGCCTCATACATCTGTTTGATGATGATCATTAAAAAAAAACAATTTAATATAAATATTTCTGGATTGCAACAGCCAAGCTGAAAACAAAACTAAATTTATTTTATTTCTTAAAGTTTTAAAAACATAATTATTTGTTAGGTTAATAACTGTTATATTCAAATAAAATAATTATCTGCATATGTGAAATTTACACAGTTTTTTTTTATTATTCAGATTCTTATAAATATTTTATAATAAAATGAACAAATTAAGACAAAAACAGAAGCATTTTAAGAAAGTGAAGGAAATATAGAAAAAAAACAACGAAAACAAAAGAAGAAATATGGCCCTATAGCCCACTATGAAATAGAACAGTGATATGTTAGTGTATAAATAAGAAAAAATTAAAAAAAAAAAAGACAAAAATTAAACCCAAGACATCTCGATTATGAGACTGGAACGATCATCGTTTGGCTGCTCTGATTGTAGTTAAACAAATAAGCTCTCTTAACCACTCAAATAAAAAATCTTTAAACGTAGTTTACTCCAAAATGGAAGCTAGCATTCCAAATTTAAAGTAGTAAAAATAATACCTAGTAAAAGGTCATCAATACACTTTGTTGTAAACTGATCACCTGCCCCTTGCTAATACAAAAAAAAAATTCTTACATCTACTTAGGCCCAAAATAACATATTTTTTCAAAGTATGATTTTTTTTTTCTAATAGTTATCATGTGCTACTCATGAAGTAAATGAGTACAGCTTTAAAGAAGATAAAGAGAGCAAAGGTATCTAAGAAGTGGAACTTAGAGAAGTTAGTAAAAAAAATCAGATGAGGAAACAACGGCAGAAAAATTAGCTAAGGCAGTTAAAAGAGAGAAAAGAAAATGAGAGTGGTGAAGGGACCTAAAAGAAATTAAAAAATTAAATAGTAGAAACAGCAACGGAAGAAGTAGGCTGTTATGAGCGAAATACAGCAAGAAACTGCAGGTAATAATAGAAATTAAACTAAAGAAATTGAAAGAAGGTGGTATAAGAATAAGATGGGAGAAAATCAAATAGAACTGTGTATTCCAAAGTAAATAACGACTCGAGGAGAGATACATAAAGCTAGGGAAAGGTGGTTGAAGGAAAAATGCAATATTGAAGATTTAGAAAAAAAAATAGCTGTAAGATATGAAATAGGAGGGGTGTGCTAGATGAGATACACCAAGTCTGCAGAGTATTAAAGGTGGAACAAGAAAATACAGGCACGCAATAATTGATAGCAAGCAGGCGAAATGGCGGGAATTGTGCGATCAGCTTAACAACATAACTTGAAGAGAATTTTAAAATTTTAAATATTTAAACAAAACACTACGTATAATTAAAATTTAACACTAACATTTTACTTTCACATCAAATTTATGAAACACAGCAATTTGATAACGAAAAAAAATAGAGAAAATGAGTAACTTATTTTAATATAATTTGCTGTAATTCTTTTAATAAGTTGCAATTTTTAACAACACATAAAAAGAATAAAGTTTAATATGGTATAAAAATCTATTTTTTTCTCAGGTAGTTCCCGAAACATTTCAAAGTGAATCACTTTATTTTTAGACTACAATAATACTGTACATCACACTATCTATATTAATCATATTACATTATAATCAACAATTATTTGAAAATAAAACCACACAACTTCTAACCATCAAGTTAACTAATAAGAAAATATTACCGCATATGTAATAACAAAAATGTCAAATACTGACAACCATCTTTTAATTTTCAATAAAATCATAAAAATACAAATAAAAAAAAATATACCCCTGTAGAAACACTCTGAAAAGAATGACACTAATGTAATATCCATTCTAACAGACTTGATACCAGATATCACAAATTTTACTGTAAAATCAAATATAATTTCTTTTCAAAGATAAAATATTTTATAAAAAAAAAAAAAAAAATTCCTTCACAATAAAATGTAAAAAAATATCAACAATATGTAGCAGCTCAAAAATACAAAATTTTTAGTTTTTAAATCTAATTTAGAAAACACCAATGTTTGCAACCCTCATAAAAATGTGTTCCGTTAAACATAAAATATAAAAATACATTTTAACTACTTAATACAATTATTTCTTTTTAAATTTATGTTATTTATTAACATTAATAAAACAAGTCATTTACATAAATATTGTAACTTATATCAAATTATCCAAAGTAACAAATTTTTAAAACTAATAGTTTGTAATATTTTAATATTTAATCATGTTTACTTACATTAACGCTATTCATACAAATAAATATACATATATATTTACATACAAATACAACAAATTTATGTCAACATTTTTAATAAAAATATTTTACAAAACCTTCTTCTTTTTTTTTTTTTAATTTTTCTAGAATTAATGATGGGTCGATCAAGCAAATTGTTCAAGAGGTGTCTATTATATGAGATCTACATACATACTGAATAAATGAGTATCGAAAAGCAGTATAACTATTCTAATTGGTGGTAGTTGTTTTCAATTGAACAAAGATTATTTATTAAACATTCAACAAAAGAATGATTTAAACACTTCACCAAAGAGGTTGGTTACAATTTTCAATATTAATAAGACTTGACATGATGGAAATCTACCTTTAGTATAGCAATCACCGCAGAACTACTGAGGGTAGGGGATCAGCACTGCTTCTTTAAAGAGATTTTCAATATGCGTAGAAAAATGTATTTAAACCTTAAACAACGAGGACTACACTTTTGTTATCTACTAAGACAAAAACTTCCAGATATATTTTTAATATAAATAAAGAATGGCATACCAAAGGTGATGAAATCTAAAACATATCCTGTAAGAAATTTACAGCAGAGTTTTAATCAAAATCAGTATTTTACTTTGTAATAATAATATAATGAACATCCAAGTTACAAATATATCACAGACGATACTAAATTGTTCTTTTTAATAATCTTATGCCGCTAAAACTAATAACTCTTATTAAGAATGCTATTACAATTTTAAAATTAAATTGTCTGATGTTGCAACTAAATAAATTTAACATTACTTGGAACCAATTTCATGGACTCTTAGCTATTAAACAACTAGATTCTATGAAATCGGTGCAACAGCCAAATGTTTTAAGATAACATTACAAAATATTCTCTATCATATTTAAATTGTCTGTTAAGCCAATCAGAAAAACTTACTCAATAGAAGGGCTTTTCTCATTGTGTTGTTGAGACTGTAGGAAAAAACTAAACAATATTTGGATACATACGGGCATAAACCGTATGTATCCAAACAGTTTAAAAATATGAAAAACTTATTTTAATGTGATCAGAAGATATTAATTTACATTAGTATACATTATTTTAGACAATTCTGTTTTATTTAGATGAAGCATGAATTCAACTTTTAGGATAAACTAAGAGCCAAGACAACAGATCACATAGTTTTGAGGATTCTACATTTTTTCACAAAAAAGCCTTTACAATTACTTAAAATTGGTGTATGGCGTGGAATGACCGATGACATTATCAGCATATAACTAAAATTTTGCATCGTTAAAGACTGAAAAGAAAGAATATTCATAGGTGACGTGAAATTTTCAGTAACCATATTTCTCTGGATCTCTTAATGAAGGATTTTTAATTTTGGGGATTATCTGAAATTGTTTTCAAAACGGAGTTGAAAAATATATATAAGTACTTTTTGATTAAACGGAGGTCACCTCAACACAGCGCACTGTGATTGTAACAGTCAAGTATTCACGTTGAAAGTTTAACTTAAAAGTTTAAAGTTAAACATTTAACATTAACATTAACTTTTACATTAACATTACATTAACTTTTAATGTTAGCGTTAACATTTAACTTTTTAAAGTTAAAGTTTTACTTTAACTTAAGGTCAAGTTAAGTTAAAGTAAAAAAAACAAAACGCAAACAAAAAATATATGGGGTATATCTCTCCACTATTTAGATTTGTATCTGGGTGAATACGTGTGGCAATTGGGTAGCCGATGGCAATGTATTTAACAAGTTCCTCGGCAACATTTTTAAGATTTGGGATTCTGTTCAAGCACAAAAGAAGTTAATAAAATTTTCTATGATATAAATAAAAACCTATACTGTGCGAACATGTTTAGAGTTTTTTTAAAAAAAAATATCATTCTTACTTCTGAATCCAGGTGGCCTCCGTTTAAATCAGAAAGTAACAAAATATATACGTATTAAAAAAATTACCACTAACATCAGTTGAGAAAATCAACAGTGGTGATTTAATTTGCTACCGATTTTCGCTACTACTACTAAATGAAGAATTTCTTCCTTGATACGATGCATTCATTCCAAGAGGAACTGGAAAAATGAAAAGGGCCACTAAATAAGAACAGAAAATGTAATATTTTATTACCAGCAAAATATGCTAAGGGATAATGAACCACTTAACACTGGTGCAATAAGAATAGAAAATATGTTATACACAAATTATACGTGACCACGTATAATTTATAACTGTTGACAGCTGTATGGATTTAAAAAAGGAAAAATGGTCACCACTTATTAGGTGTCCAAGGAAAGGTTGGGCATTACTACTTGAAGACGATGCACAATGAAATGGATGTATTATAGAAGCTTATAGATGACTTTCAAGCTGCGTTTTCATCTGGTGAAGTTCCAGAGGAGTTAGATTGACGGTTGCGTTCTGTTATTAGCAAAATGCATCTTATAGTAACACAGAAATTATGACAGTTTGAAGGATTATGTTATAAAAATATTTTACAAGATTTAACCGATAATTTTTGTGCTATTGAAAATGTTTTAACATGAAAAAATAGCTGATCTCTATCAGAGTTCAAGGTGGAAATTTTCATTACCTGCTGCAAGAAAAAAAAACTTAATTCATTCTTTACTTTATTGCTTGCTTTATCATATAATTATCAATATTTTTTGCACTAGACCATTTTAAACTTACGATGTGTGACTAAGGGATACCTTGCACATAAGGAAAGCATTACTAAATACATAATTTAATCCACCTCATATAGACCTTTCGAACTCTCCTACAATAAACAGTAGATACTATTCTATTTTTAATAACAATGGCATATTAAATAATATTAGAACTTATCATATGGACAGTTTTCACATTCTTATTTTACTTATATGGGTGTCATAGAACAGAATTCTAACTCTAATACAAGACTTTAGTTCTACAGTTAATAAATATTATTTGAATTCAAGAATTACAGCAAAAATAATTTAGACATGATTTGAATTTAAAGTTAAGGACTCTGCAGAAAAGTATTCTCAAAATCTAAGTATGTGCATTAATAATAACAATAAATAACTGCTTCTATACTCATTTTCCCTCGATTATTATTTCCAGTTATATGAAATAACACACTGGGAACAAAATTAATTTGTGAAAAATAAACATTATTGACATAAAATATATATATAATTTTTTTTTAAGCAATAAAAGAAAAAACAGGTTCAATATAAGATTATAATAATTGCTCCTTCAATTCAAAACCTTCACACAAAAAAAAAATCTACAAAAATTCATTAGATCTAATATAATTACAAGTTACAAATAATAACTTTTTAACTAATTTAACTAAACGTTTATCACTATAAAATAATAAAAATATAATTAATAGTTAAACAAAACAAATTTTTCAAATATAACAATCTTTAGTCGTCTGTAAAATGAATTCCATAAGATTCAAGGATATCTGGTAATAAATCACAATCACCAGCTAATTTTAGTGATTTCTGTTTGCAAGTTGATGAATCATTCTTTTTGTTTTCATTTGATAGTTGACTTATATTTGTTAAACACAAAGAAGCAGATGGTACAGAAACTAGTGAAGACGATGTACTACTTTCATTATCAAATGATTCATAATATTTTGTCATCAATCTTCCAGAAGACATTGATTCTGATGACAAACAACTTGTACCATTGTTACAATCATCATTTGAACTAGCAGTCAGTACCTTAGAGGCATCACTATTTTCTGTTATATTAAAATTCCTGAGTAACCTCGTTTTAGTGGAATCATTTTGTAATATTTTAGTAGCAACTGTTTGTGATATTTTTGACAAAAATGAATCTATCATTAACACTTTCGAAAGAAAATTTTTATCCTTTAATTTCGTACTTATGTCAGTGCATAAAGACTCTTCAACAGGCAAACCGCTATCATTTGTCGTTTTATTTCTTTTATTAAATTCCGTATCAGAAATCGATTCAGAAAAAGAACTATTGTTTGATACTTTAGATGAATCAGCTTTTAACATATCAGAAATATCGTTTGCCAACATTTTAATAAAGATAGAATCTACCACTGAAATATTTTTTGATGAATCGTTAACGTCTGCTGATTTACTCAAATCATTAAGAGATGATCCAAAGTTGTTAACCAATGAATACATTGAATTTAAAATTAATTCATCGGTGCTAGTATTTAGTAAATGACGTAAAATAGAATCTGCTGATAGTAATTCTGTAGAAGTCTTGTTTGTTATTTTTTTTCCAGTATCATTAGATGAATTAATATAATCAGCTGTTAAAATGCTACTCAAATTGTTTTGTTGAGAGATACAATCAGAAGACATCTCTAACATTTCATCAGAAGTAATCCCACAATCACTAATCGGACTGAAACAGTCAGTATTTAATGAAAAACTATCAGTTGGCATCGGCAATTGATTATACAGAGTTGTTTTGTTAGAAGTAACATCGCTATTACCGACTGAAGTGGAAGTCGATATCTTAACAGAATCGTCGATCGATTTGTCAAGGGCAGTAGTTTTTACATTTTCCAATGTTTTGATAATCTTCAGTGTTTTATCAGAAGAGTTAACTCTTAATACATTAGAAACAGCTTTTTGTTGCTGCAATTTCTCCGTCAAAATACAATTGCATAATTTAAAACACTTACCATCTGATCGCTTTGAAGAAATCTTCTTCAACTTTTCAAAAGTTGGAGTCTTTGGTAATTTATTTAAAATGCATTCACAGAGTTTGATATTACTAGGAATTTTAACAGAATTATTTGAAACAGCATTTTTTGACGTACAAGTTACAGTAACACCAGAAACCGGTTTTATCATTTCAGTTACATTTACAACACACTTACTTTTAGCTACATCCGAAATATCTGCTTCTGCTTTCTTTTTAACATTATCAGACCTGATTATATTTGAAACTGTAGCCGGAAGTGTACTTAGAACAGCACAGTTAACAGAGGTTACTACTGAAACAGCTGTCTGTGATGAACTAGTCACCATTAAATCAGCTGACTTTTCACCAGGTAAATTAGTTTGTGGTATACCGATTTTAATCTGGTCGACCATATTTGTTTTAAAAGTAGCCAACTGCGGCTGATTGGTCAAAATACATTCAGAACTAGATGCTTTGGAAACAGCTAATTGTGATATGGTTTCATAGTGGTCAGTTGTCATTAATTTTGAAGTAACTATTGTCTGAGGTATGATAGTTTTACTTTCAGATATGCTCGATACAGTTGTGGGTAGTACATTGGTTACAGTACAGTCAGCTGCAGTTATGTTTGTAATAGCTGTTACCGGTAGATTATTTTTATAAGAACTGATTCCGTTCGCTTTCACAGCTGGTATATCTGGTGCAGTTACTACTATAAGAGTTTTATTACAGTTATTGGAAATGATACAGCCATCTGAAGACAAATCAGATTTACCCAACTGTAGTGCATTAGTCACAGAACAGTCCGAAGAGTTTACGTTTAAAGCAATTATTTGTGTATTATTTTTCAAACCATCATTTGTGGTTGCATTTGAAATAGATATTTGTGGATTATTGGTCACAAAAGTATTGGCTTTGGTTGAAATCGATTCTATGTTTGGCGTAGGACAAAGAATACTGTCAGTCGTTAAAGATGAAACTGTTGTAAGTGTTACACTGCTTATCATACCATCATCTGTAGTCTTACTTGACTTCATTTCAGGTAGATTATTATTAAATTTGTTGTCAGCTCTACCAATAATGAAATCACTTTTAGTTATGTATGGATCAGATGTTAGCAACATACTTGTCACAACAAATTGTCCAGTAGGACGTGAAATCGATTTTTGCGACAGATTAGTTATAACAGATTCTGCTGCTGTTACATTTGTAGTACCACTTTCTGCTGTAATGATAACATCATTGTTAGGTTTTGTAATGGCTGAATCAACAGTCTGTGGAATACAATCAATATCTAAACCATCATTAGTTTTTCTCTTTGAAATACACATCTGTGACGAATTTGTAACAGTACAACTATCAGTAGTTTTTGTTGTATTTGTAGTAACCATTTCTGCTGTAATGATAACATCATTGCTAAGTTTGGTAATGGCTGAATCAACAGGCTGTGGAATACAATCAATTTCTAAACCATCATTAGTTTTTCTCCTTGAAATACACACCTGTGACGAATTTGCAACAATACAACTATCAGTAGTTTTTGTTGTATTTGTACTACCCATTTCTGCTGTAATGATACCATCATTGCTAAGTTTGGTAATGGCTGAATCAACAGGCTGTGGAATACAATCAATTTCTAAACCATCATTAGTTTTTCTCGTTGAAATACACACCTGTGACGAATTTGCAACAATACAACTATCAGTAGTTTTTTTTGTATTTGTAGTAACCATTTCTGCTGTAATGATAACATCATTGCTAAGTTTGGTAATGGCTGAATCAACAGGCTGT
>JAAAKQ030263030.1:0-10731 GCA_010016005.3 Zanna intricata | reverse complement strand
AATTATAAATTTGTAATTCCCGTTTTGTTTATTGAGTAAGCAGTATTTTTTTTTTTTTTTTTTTTTTTTTTTTTTTTTTTTTTTTTTTTTTTTAATTCTTAAACTATTGTTTTTTTTTAGTAAGAATAAAAATTTGAAAAAAGTTTTTGGCTACTGTTTATATTATCATAAAAGATAATGTAATGTATTACCATTATCACTTTTGAAATTTGATAGTTGTTAATTTGGGTTGGTTATGATAAAAATCATATTTTATATCTAGTGACTATTTTACATTACTTGATATTTGACTATTTTATAATTTATGGTAAATTCATTAATTTAAAAAAAAACATATATATATATATATATATATATATGTGTGTGTGTGTGTGTGTGTGTGTGTGTATTTATCTTTGTGATTTATATTACATATACATTTTTTATTTATTTTATATTGCTTGTAGAATTTTTAATTCTACTATTTAAACTATGATCATCATACTAGTTATTTTTTATATTTGTTTGTTATTTAATTTTCATAGCTGCCACTGGTTTCTGGCGATAATATGCTTCCCTGGTTTAATTGGACCTGTAAGATTTAGTGATAATACTCCTATAACATTGCCTACTCCTGCACCAAAAAGGAAACATTCTACGTTAATTGAAGGTATTTTTTAATCACAATTTCTTTTGTGCTTGATGTAAAGTTCAGTATAATTGTTATTTTTATTGTATTTGAATTAAAAAGTAAAGAAAATATTCATTGCATATCTGTGTAAAGGTTAAAAGTTAACTAGAGAACAAAAAAAAAGAAAAGTTAAACTAGAGAACAAAAAAAAAAGAAAAGTTAAACTAGAGAACAAAAAAAAAGAAAAGTTAACTAAAGAACAAAAAAAAAAATATTTTAAGGAGGGTTGCTCTTATTTATAAAATGGAGATTTTTTTAAAAATATTAATGTGATCTTTGTTCCTTTTAGTGAAATCTAAAATATTGTAGTTGTACAGTTTAAAAAGAAGAGGTGAAGATCACATTAAAAAATTTTTGGATGAAATTATAGGATGACAAGAAGCAACAGGAAGACTATTGATGAGTTTAATACATAAGTTGAATCAAAATCCATGAGAGTAACAAAATGTGTATGGAATGATTAAGACTATAAATATTGATAGTAATAATCCACAACACCAGTTTAGTAAGTAATATATTTTTTTATGTAATATCGTCTGGTCTTTAAAATTTTATCTAAACCTGGAATAATCTGGTGAGAAATAGGCATAAAACTCAAAAATAAAACTAAAATGTATTGTCCTCTTAATATCTGTTTTACTTAGATTATCCTAGTGTATACCTTCAGAACATTATAGCTTATAATAATATCTATAATTCTAAGGCTATTTATTAACCCCTTACCCATTAATAGATTTTTTTTAAATTTACTATTTACAAAAGTTATATACATACTTATATTACTTAATGAAATATAGTCCCCACCCAATTCAAATATTCATCTCAGTGTAATGCCAGCATGTTTTTTCCTCTTGTGAGAGGAAAGTACAAAGGAGAAAAGAACAGCATCGGCAAAGTACCGTTTCATCATTGCTTTAGAAGTTGCAAGTAACTATTCTATTTTTTGAATTAATGAAAATCAGGTAGTGCCAGGATCGGGGTTGTAAGGGGGTCTGATCAATAATCTGCCATTTATGTTCTTTATTAACCCCTTAGTTGTAGCTGCTCTATTTTTTGCCTTCTGTAAAAAACAATCTCCTTTATTAACATTCTTTGCTGTTTATTCTCTAGCTTACGAGCTACAGAATAAAGCTTAGGTATTCTAAGCTTTATCAACATTTTACAATAAACATCTGCAGTTATTGTGCCTGTCAACTAAATTCCTTTATGGTTCCAAAACACATTACCCATCATCTTTTGGGTTAGTTTGATGATTAGGGGTGCATCTATTGTTTGGACTCTTTGTCTCAATATTTATGAACCGAACCATATCTTGTCCCCAGTAATAACACTGACAGAAATTCATTTCTTTTATTCCAATATTGCTGAAGAAAAGATAATTATGTGCCTATTATTATTTTTTTTGTGGGCATCTGTGAGTTGTTTTGTACCCATTGAGCATCATATTTACAAAACCCAAATCTGTAATAATTCCATAACGAGTAGACTAAAATTTGAGAAAAATTTTCTCAAATTCAGAGAATAAACGTCGTTTATTATAAAATGATGTTTTAAATGAATGACATGTTCAATTTTTCTACCAATTTCTTCTTTTGCCATGGAATGTCATTCTTTCTTCCTCATCATGCACATTGATATACCCTTCTCTGAATTTCTTTCACAGTTTTCGCAGAACCATCACTCATTAGATTATTATAATAAACTACACATTACTGATGCTGGATCTTGGCTGCAGATTTTCCTTCTAACCTTACAAAAAACAAATGACTCTACATACCTTGCTACTGACAAGAATCAAAACACCACATCAAACTGTACCAAATGAAATGGTGACTGACTGCACATGTGACAATATTTAAGCTTAGCTGATGTTTACTGTGCATGCACTATGTGCTATAGAAACCAGTTTTGTTTGTAATGCCCAATTGAAGGTTGTAAATAGTCTATTTAAGATAAAAATTATAGGTAATTTATATCTTTTATTTGAATATTGGGAGTTTAAGTTTGTTTTAATGGCAATTCAATTTTATAAAAATTTCAGGTTGTACCGATAAAGAATTGGCAAATAACGTGATGGCTGGTAAAACAAGTTTAATGATCGGCTCCACAACTATCACAGCTGTTAATACAAATACATTAGCTGTTGCTGCAACATCTCTTAATACTATAACACTTGAACCTGAAGACGAAGATAGAGATGAAGCTGATGGAGAAGATGAGGACTGGGAAAACGAATCTAGTGAAGATGATCAGGTGAGAAACTATTTATTAGGATTACATCGTAAAAAATAAAGAAAACTTCTTTTTTTTATTGTGTGACACCATTATGTAAAAGTATCTGCTGGAATAATTTGTTACTCTAATTGGTTCTTTTGTACCTTGGACTGAAGTAACAAATCGATCCTTTCTGCTTCACTATTCTTCATACATTATCTTAATAATTTTTCAGGCTTCCACTTTAGTACTTACCATTCCTCATAAATTACTACGTAAGCCACAAACTATCTACTTTCTAGATAGTTACATGTTAAGGTCTTTCAGAAAGGCTTTTGATTTTATATCTGATTTGTGTGAACTAATTGTTTCACAAAAAAAAATTTCACATTTATTTGGAAGTATATCTATATATATATATATATAATATCTTTATAATGAGTTAGCCATAAGGCAAATCATTTCTTCATTCCTCAAATTTACCATCATATTTCAACTTAGCTAAATCAATAAAATAATAATTTTATCTAACTTGTTTGTGTAACAAACAAGCATACTTTATTTTTAGTTTAACATTTGAGGGCTGTTTTTTCCAAGTTTTGTAAAGCATGCCGTTTATTTTAATAAATTTAATATTATCATGTATGATCAGTTCCTTTTACATTTAACCATTTAATTTAGTTCTGTTTTTTTAAACTGGCTTTTTTGAATAGCACATGTAATTGGCATAAAAAAACATTTAAAGCTTTGTCAATGTAATAAGTTTGTGATAAGATCCAGTTTTCTTGTTCATTCAATCTTAAAAGTAATTTGAAATTTAGTTTTTTGGGTTTGATGCTTGTTTCTTGCATAATTTCTTTTTTTAGTCTCAATATAGATAAAAAATTGGTTCATGATAAAAAATAGCTCTCAGAGTACTTGGACCTCAAGGTGTCTGTAACTAGTTTCCATTACATTATCCTAATTTAAATAAACATCTTTCAAGCAGATGATAAAAAATTTACTGATTCAAAATGCCTTTATAATATTGATAACTTTTAATAGTATTAATTAATTTTGTATATATGGTTGCTTTGGTAATATATATTAATAGATTTGATATAACATTACTGTACATATTTCTTGTAAATAACAATAAAAATTACTTTCAGGTTTTATAATAGTATTTTTTTTATTTATTATTGTTATGTTGTGATTCAGACTAAGTTTCGCATTTAATTTAATCCGAATTCAACATGAAGTTGTATAAAGAATTAACCATTTTTTTATCTTTTTTTTATTTATTGAACAAATAAACAAGTACTGTTTTGTTTTGTGAAGAAAATTCAGACGTCTCGGTTAATTCCAACTATTATTTGCTTTATGTATTCCTTTAATTAGTCATCTGTTTTTTCCAGTATAAATATATATATGTTTGTGATATTCATTTCACCATTTTCGTACCCGTACACAATTAACGAATATATAACGTATTTTTGTCATCCCAGTTGCATGTTTGGTGATGTTTTGATATGACTGTTGTGAATCACTGTGGTAACTGATTATTCATTTTATGTTTAATTTATTGCAGGAATCATATGATAGTAATAGTAAATCAAAAGACTCTCAAGAGCCGCCAGTGGTTAAGGATTCGGATAAAAATGAAGAAAAAGAACTTGATAATAAAAAACAACAAATGGAGGAACAAAGTAAACAAGTTATTCCACCACCTCCACCTCCTCCTCCTCTTCCTCCACCTCCTCCTCCTCCTTTGCCTCTGCCATCAACGCCAAATATAATGTCTAACGTAAAAATTAGTGCAAGTTCTAGCAAAGCACCACCTCGTGAACCGATTAAACAGTAAGTTCTATGATTTATCTTATAATAATGATCTATCTTATAATAACATTATTGTGTATTGTTCTGTAAAACATGTTCAGGATATGTTGACATCATTGCCAACAACACATTCGTTGTAAGTTAGCAGTTATTACTTCCTTACTTTGTGAATGTATTATTTCCAGCATTTGCTTTGAGCATAAACTAATCCCAATTCTGCTCCTTCACAGTTTTTCAAATATTTAAACATCAAGGAGCAACAGTTTAGAGTAAGTGAAACAATTTAAAATTAAATTAGGATGCTAATATTTCTAAAAATACACGTGTGAGCAATATTGGAATATCAGTGTTCTCTAATTATGTTTGTCTTATTATCATGTATTATTTGTATGTACATTTGCATACATGTACATATATACATCACCCACGCTAGAAATTGATGACAGTATTATTTCAATCATGTAATATTGAGTATTTGCATGCAAACTTGTACTATTTACATCAGGGAAGCCAGCCATTTGTAGTGCTTTTAGCAAGCCACAATATGTTTACAGCAGAATACATTTATGCACTGTAGATTTTTGCAGTTCATTACTTATCTGATTTGAGATAATTTTCTTGTACTTAATTTAAACACTGAACAATTAAAACAGATTTAAATAATTTCATCAAGTCAAGTCACCAAAAATGGATTTTTAATTGAAGTTCTTCAAATTTTATTATGTCTTTGTAATAAAGGTATATACTTGTATGACAAGAGAGTTAGTTCAATCCAAAATATGGTACAACCATTAAGAACAAACTAACGTCTCAGCTTGTTATAACAAGGAAAGTGAGGTGCATTGTTTTTTTTCTTATTCTCTTAGCTGGATTTACTGATATAAAGGAACTGTTCAAAAAGTAATGATAATGGTGACCCTGAGGGAAAATGTATATATTGCAAAGGGTGGTAACACACCATACCATTGTGTAGCCAGTTCTCTTAGCCTCTATAACCATCAGTTTCAAGTCAATCAGTGCAGTGAGTGGATGTATGTGACGATTCATGTAACTTCTGTTAGATATTTCTGTGGTGCTCGCAGCATCACAACTGTACCACTATACAGTCCAGATTTGAACCCTTGCAATTTCTGGCTGTTCCCTGAAGTCAAGTTTCTGCTTAGGTTAGAAATTCAAGATCAATCACAAGATCATCAAAGCTGCGGAGGTGTGCTGCAAGGAGCTCGAGAAAGATGGGCTAGTGTTTGTGATTAAAACGTGGCAGCAACAGTGGAAAAAGTGCATTAGAGCCAAGGGGGGATTACTTTGAAAAAGAGTATGTAGATTTGGAAGACTGAATAAATGTTTTTTCTGTAGAGCGTTTTTACTTATTGAACAGCCCCATACATCCATCATAATGACAATCTCACTGAAATTTAGGTATTAGTATCTTACAAGTGAAGTTATTAAAAAAATTTAAATTAAAAGTAATTGTAAAATTTCTCTTTTATTGATTTTTTTTTATACTAAAAAAAAAAATTCTGAAGTCAGAGATCTCTACAAAAGCATTCAACCTTGACAAAAAAAAAACCAGAAATAAAATTTTTCAATTATTATAAATTAATAAATGAATATCATTTTTGAAATGAAATTGTTCAACCTTTCTGATCAAATATTTTTTTTATTGCTGTAATATTTCGTCATTGAACAGTATTTATCCATTCAAATGTAATAAAATGTTATGATAATAAGCAGATATAAATTATATCATAAATTTATCCTACTTTTGTATGTGCTGTTCATGCTCAATTTATAAATTGTATTTAAATCTGTTTGATTGAAAATTAACATTACAACATATAAATGTATTTTAGTAATCCTTGAATATTTTTTATTAAGAAAAGTATATGAGAGTCATTCAGAAAGTTCTTGGCTGGCACAGAGATGATACAATTATAATTGGATGATTGTAATATTTTTCAAGTGATCCTTTTAATGGGGTGCAGCAAAGTCTTGGACACATGTTTGTGATGTTTGTAATTGTGTAAAGCAAATAACTTTCTGCATTCTCTGAAAAGTCTGTAAAATTGAACTTCAGCCTGTTGAGTACTTTGTTTTGAGAGGTTTAACACCAATGAACATACAAAAAGCTTTAGATTTGAGTTAAAGGATTCTTCCCATTTATTTTCAGTGGTAAAAGAGCGATGCTGAATTTAAATGTGGTCATACAACCATTCATCATAATGAACACTCAAGACGACCAAAGAAATTGTCACAATAGTCACGAGGTGTGAAATTGCTGTCATCACAGACATCTCTACAGTCAGTGTCTACTACATTTTACCGTGTTTTATGCGTGAGAAAGCTTTCCACTCAATGTGTGCAGTATTTTTTTAAGTCTATAAAAAGGAAAAAAAAAATTGACTTAACGCGACTTAAGGATTTAAACACAATTCTGCTGAGTTTTGACATTTTATAATAGAGAAATATGGATTCACAATTAGATTTCAGAGACATTAGATGGGAGTTAGAGAAACTACAGCAAAAAAAAAAAACAAAAAAAAATTTCCATATGCAGGAAAATTCATGGCTACAATTTTTTGGTATTCTTATGGTGTGGTGATAATAGATTACCTGGAAAAAGGAAGGACCATCACCAAGGAATATTATGTTTCACCACTGGCTGAAAGGTATTATATAAGCTAAACATCCTCATCTGGTCAAAAAGTAAGTGCTTTTTCACCATAATACAAGGCTGAGGTGGAAAAGTCCATACCTCACACAGAGATGGCATTAGTACACTTAATTTCTTGATGGTATCTCACGATTTCATTCTGCATTAATTTACTTTAAGATATTAATATTACTTTAAGATATTCATATATTGATAAAATACTTTTTTCTGAAGGCTTAAGCGCAAAGACAGTTAAAAGAAGAACATGATATGACATAGGAGACTTCAAATACAACAGTAAAACACTGGGTCAGAGAGTTTAAAATGGGTCGAACATGCATTAGTGATGAACCATGCAATGGGTGCCCTTCTGAATTGACTACACCAGAAATATAAAGAATTGCATGAAAACGTTTTGCAGCTCGATGAGTGACAGTGAACAAGTTCACAGAAGTTTGTAGGCCTGTAAATAGAATGTATGCGCAGTATTTTGCACAAACAAGCTGTGCACTAGATGGATGCCACATTTGCTCACACCCAGCCAAAAAACCATTTCAAGCAATTGTTTCAAGCTCTTTCGACACAATCCAGAGAAAGTTTTACGTTGATTTGTGATGGTTGATGAGACTTTGGTTCATCTTTACTCTCCTGAGACAAAACAGCAGTAAAAAACAAAGGGTTGAAAAAGGGGCAACCTATCCAAAAGAAAGTGAAAACGACTTTATTCTTTAACAAAGTTATGGCAACTCTTTTTTTCGGATACACAAGGAATAATTTTCATTGATTATCTTAAAAAGGGTGAAACAATAAATTGCGAATAATATGTGACCCTATTGCAACATCTCAGCCCTGAAATTAAGGAAAACCACCATATTTGACAAAAAAGTGCTTTCGCTATAAAAAAAAAAAAACTTCAGCTCTCATTTCTGTAATTGAAATGGCAAAAATCAACAAATTTATGGTTCGAATTGTTCCAACACCCTCTATGTTTACCTTATGTGGCTCCCAATGATAAATTGACGTGCTGTACTGGCATAAGCACTCTTGTGGAATGCTGTACAAATCATATAATATACTAAGAGTATTAAAAAGTTGGAATTGGATTAGTTTGAATGGATCAATTTGCATGCAAGTGACTATGTTGAAAAATAAAATAAAATTTCTGAAAAAAAATTTTTTTTTCTCAGGCCAAAAATTTTCCAAACAACCATCATATTTTGCACACATTTTTTCTTTTAGTTAAAATTGGATGTAAAAATAAGTCATAGTTACTGTTAAAATTCTAAAATTAAATTTACTGATTTAAACATCATTTGTTTTATATATGTTTTGTATTCTAATGATTTTTTTTTTTACAGACCTTGCATACTTATATTTGATTCATTAGCTGGTGCCAGCAGAGCAAGAGTTGTTGCTACATTACGTGATTATCTTCGTATAGAGTATAGAGCTAAACATGGATGTGATCGGGATTTCTCAAATAATGTTATGAAAGGTGCTAGCCCCAAAGTTCCACAGCAGACTAATTACACCGATTGTGGTCTTTATGTACTGCAGTATGTTGAAGCTTTCTTCCAGGTTTGTATTTTTTTTCTGGATTTTATGTATAATATAATGTATTATACATATAATGTTAATATAATTTCTGGATTTATGTGTAATAATAATAAACGTTACTGCTTTGCTCAATCTTCCCTTCTCCCTCGTTTATTGCATCTGTTTTTTTTTTCTTGTATTTTTAACTACTCTGACTAAAAGGAATGTGTTAAAAATATTTTGTATTTATTTAAATGAATTGCAATGGCTAGTGTACCATTTTTAAAATTATGAAAGGAAACAGAAAAAAAGATGCAGTATATACATTCGTAATTAATCAAAGTTAATTAGTACATTGACTCTTACTAATCCAGTAAGCTCCAGACTAGAGAATTATCATGTTAAGAATATATTGATTACTTAGAATGGTAATGAATTCATACATTTTCAGTAAATGTAGAAGCATAATTATTTTTTTCTGCTATCTAGTAGTCCACTGGTTTTAATCTCATCATGAGAAATATTTTGTTTGGATACCTCCCTCAATTGAGACCATTCTCATTGATATTATAGATCTAGTCTGGAAGAAGCCTTTGCTCGTAAACAGCATTTGGGAAATTGTTCTTTGAACTCAGGAATAACAGAGTGCGTCTTGATATTTCTTGTGTCTTTTGTTTAAAAAAAAATGCCATACCAAAAAAATTTTTAAATTATCAAATTCTTTTTTGATAATTGAAATACTTCTTTATATAATGGCTTTATTTTTACGGTTAAATCAAAACCATAAAATCATCGGTTATTATAATCTTTTATTATGTCCTGATAAAAGTCTTTCTCTTTTTATTGATATCTGCTCAGTACAGTATAATCTGCCCAATATTTGAATGGTTTGCAATTTTTAATTTAGATCTATTGTTTTATGTTTGATTTCCTGTCAACAATATGACTATTATGAAAAATATTTACAAAAAAAAATTAAAATTTGACAAAATTCAACCGTAACTCCTTATCGGTTTCTTTTTTTTTATATCTGTATTTTGACTAATAATTACCTAATATGTAATTTAAAAACAACTCTTTTTGCATCGCGTTTTATTACACATACAAACATAAGCAATATTTATAGAATTTTTGTCGCACGTATATACAAAATATTTATGCAATTAGATTTATAATTTTACCTACACATAAAATATTTATATAACTATACATTTGTATATCGATATATTTATACAATTTCATGATATAATAAGAAATACAGTGCTCTGAATCTGACTAAACAGAACAAGATTAATAAACAACTTTCCAGTACAGCAGGTCAGCTGATTACGATCAAATACACATGAAAATCTCTCACGTTATATTAATATTAACACTATCAACTAGCATTTTTTATCATTCCAGAATAAAAGACACTAAACGTTGATGGTATATTCTGTCCAAGACCAATAAGAAGTTAAGATACTATAAAACACTGGTCAACGGCTCTGAAATGGTGTGTATGGCCAAAGTAACATGTGCGTGTTAAACTATTGTCACAGCCATTTTCTGCTGCTTACTTGTATTATTTGACCAACCTTCCAACTCCTTGCCTGACTACAAAAATTACAATTATTAAGAATTTCAGGGTATCAAAATTCAGCTTCATTTTAATATAATAATTTTAAATAATTTGTAAACAATATAAACTTATTATTAATATTGTAGGTAAACTAGTCCCCCGATCAGATCTCCGGGTGGGGACTACTAAGGAAGGGGTCACTAGAAAATTAAAAAATAGCATTCTACGAGTCGGAGCGTGGAATGTTAGAAGTCTAAAACAGGTTGGTAGGTTAGAAAA
>JAAAKQ030262986.1:0-10732 GCA_010016005.3 Zanna intricata | reverse complement strand
ACACATATTTATTTATAAATACTTACAGTGATTCAAGAAGAAATATAAAATAATTTGGGAACCGATTTAACTCAGCTTGAAATAAGGAAAAAAAGTCTTCACACAAACATATGTTCGAGAACGCTTTTTAATCGTGTTAACGCCAACGAAAAATTTAAAAATCGTCCGGATTTTATTCTCCTAGGTAAAATGAGGTCTTACTGAAATTTTTACGGCGTTGTAGAAGGGGATAAACTTCATGGTTTTTTATATCCTTTGACCTGAAAAACTCGAATAAAACAGGTCCCAGAACTGCAATTCCTGTAGTTTTCATAATTTCTAATGTAAAACAGAAATAATCATTGATGAAAAAACTTCTTTTTTTTTAGCTATAAAATGCAATAAATTTGATAAATGATTAATCAAAACGTAATTTTTTCAAAATTCTTTACTTGTTAATACTGAGAAAATTGTTGTAATAAAATATTTGAAAACCCTGAAGAAAGAAAACGAAATTTAACAGAAAAGTGTTACGAATTGGTAAAAATTAGAAATAGTTATTTTTATTACAATAAATTTAGACTTTTGAAAATTAAATTACTTTTAAAAAAATATCACAGTTTTTAAACTGTATTAATTTACAATAAATGTTCGAAAATTCCACTACTGTCATCAACGAATTTTTCATCTTATTCCTTATATTTTCTGTCACCAATCTAATGTTATCTTCACGTTCTTTGATGAAAGCAACAGCATTGATAATGCGAGCAGTCAGTTCTATTTTCTGCTTGCATACCTCGCATTTCATCCATCCCTGTATAAAGTAAACTAAAAATATAAAGTCCAATCTAGATAGACAATTTATTGATGGTGATCTACCTCTAGTCCACTTACCAGAAGAATTTTTCAACTAAAAATTGTATTAATTCGTGAAATGTGTTGGTGCTCCTTCAAGCTGATAGTTCCTTTCACCATTGGGAAATTTTCAAACTCTAAAAGAAACTCATTTTTTAAAAATCTCAGATAATTTCTTCTCCTCACACTTGTTGTTATATGAAAGGGCTTTTATACCAATACCAGTCATGTCACACCAAACGTTCATCGAAAATCTTTGCTAAAAATCAGATTGTGCTACAGCAGGTATGTTGTCTTCAGACCAAATGATCACGGGATCATGTGAATCTCGTGTGTTGTTTATAACATTAGTAGTAAAAATAGTATGAACGGAGTTAAACGGTAAATTACTGTTAATCCACTGACTGAACGGCAGTCGTCTGACATGGTCACCGAGGTGGAGGTTTTGAACTTAATAACCATGACAAGGACGCAGTTCGTGACATGTAATGTCCTTCAGACAGTACTTTTTGGAATGTTGAGACGTGCAGAAATTCTTCGTGTGCTTGTTGAAGGAATAACCTGTACCAGCTTCTTTCTTTGTTTAGCCTCCAGAATTACCGTAAGGAATTACTTCAGAGGATGAATGATATGTATGAATGTAAATGAAAGTGTAGTCTAGTACAGTCTCAGATCGACTATTTCTGAGATGTGTAGTTTATTGAAACCCAATCTCCAAAGAACACTGGTATCCATGATCTAGTATTCAAATCCGTATAAAAGTAACCTTTAATAGGATTCCAACCTTTACTAGACCAACCAGTGGGATGACACTTAAGCTGTACCACCTGAAGAATGTTTCCATTTCATCACCATGTACTGGTTGATGTTTATATGAAACATGAACTCTAAAAAGTGTTACAGTCTCAAGAGGATTATTAAAAATTCTACAAAATATTTTACGGTTTGGAACTAATCGACCTAGATACCTACGTTAGTATTGTTCTACCACAGCTGGAACACTTCCCTCACAAAAGCTGTACACAAGAATGGAATCAGAAAATTCTGCATTGGTGAAGAGTCACAGCATTTTTCTAAACAAATAATTCAAGGAGAACAAATAAAAAAACATTACATAAGTTGATTCTCAAAAATAGTTAAACACACTCAAGATTACGTCAAAAGTAACTAACCTAACCAGTGTTGCCAACCTAATTTTTCAAAAGTATAAATTTATTGCACTAAAAATAGCTGTTATTTATCTTTAGAGATTCATAACATATTATTTTAAGGTTTATTCTCTTTTGTATTTAATTGAAAAAGTTGATTCATTTTTATTTTTCAATGGCTTTACATCAATTTTCTCAAAATGAAATAATATTTTAGAAGTTTTGATAATAAAATTTATTAGTCGTTTTACAAAGCTGAAGTACTTCAAACCTAAAAAAACATGCTTTTCCGATCTTTCTTGTTACGTTTGATCTCGTGAGAACTACTGGAAATACAGTCCTGAGATCTGTTTTATTGGATTTATCAGGTTAAAACATAGAAGTTATCATCAAGTTTACCCCTTATAAAACACTTTAATAACACTATTAAATAAACATTTAATAACACTATAATGAGGTAACTGAAATTGAGGCGAAATTTTTCGCTAGCCGTAACACAGTAACAAAGCTTTTTCGGAAATATGTCTTTATAAAAGTTTTTTCTTATTTGAAGCTCTAAAATCAGTTCCCAAATTATTTCGTTTTCCCCTTGAATCAGTGTATATATAAAAGTGATGTGTGTTATGTAGCATTTAAAATGACTGTGCATTCAAAAATTTTATAAATTAATAGAGTATTCAAAGTAATTGATGACAACTTAGTTATCATCCTTAATGCAATTGTTATAAAAAGGCAATATTACAATATACCTTCAATAACGTGACAAATTTAATTACAATCGGTTCAAAGGCAAAAGTTACATTTTTGCCATGACCTGTGCCTAGCATTAATTCCCAAGCCAAACATTTTAGCTGCTCTGACCGTCGACTTTGAAATTTAGAACGTTCATAAAATTTCGTACAGATAATCCTTTGCTTATTTATATAATAATTTTAAATAATCCTTAATATTGCAATAAAACAACCGAATAGAAAATTTGTAAAATATTCTAATAAATTTTACGAAATAAAATAAAATATATAGTCTTCGTCTTCAATGGATAAAAAGAGTGACATCAATAAGAAATGAGGAAAACAGTGATTTAAACAAAATAGTGACTTAACCTGGAATAAATAAAAAAATTTTATTTTTTATTATTAATCCTCGTTATGCTTATACGAGGATAAATATAAATTATTAGAAGTGAGCTTTTATTACTAAAATCTAGTATTATTTTAGTAATTCAATAATAAAAAATCCACCATTTTATTGAATTAAAAAATTTGTTAAAAAAAGAGGGTTCTATTATACATCATTGTTTTCATAAGTACCTCACAACAATGTATTACTAGCAGAACAAACAAAAAACAAAATTGTGTTTTTTGAAATAAAACATTATTATATTACTTAAATTTCATGGAAAAAAAATTTTAATAAAATAAAAAAATTTCATTACAAAAAAGGACAAATAAATGACTTAGAACAATAGTGGGCGGTAAAGTAATATTACTAAGGGTAAACAGTCAGGTATGTCATTAAAATATTGTGGTCTACGCAGCCAAGCATCTGTAGATGACAATCTTGAATAATCGGTAAATACATTAACAGCAGAAAGGGGATTTCTCATACTTCAAAATATAATGTACATTTTACAGCCGTTTCATTCTGTTTAAGTACAGAAAGAATTCACTCTCCACTTAAGTTTCTTTTTCCAAGCTATTTTGTAAAGAAAAAATTAACCATTTTTTAAAAAAACAAAATAATCTGTTGTCATACTATTAATTTATTTTATTAACATACTAGTACGACATTTACGTCTCCATTACGTCGAGTTGTTGTATCATCATTTAAAGAAGAAAGTTATTAAAATATTTATTTACTGAACCGTAGATATTTTAGGTTAAAATTTCGTGTTTCTTCACATTTACTTTGAAAGATTCACTTATATCACTAAAATGGGCTGATCCTATCTAAATAATTCGTTCACTAAAGTTTCACTATTAATCGTAAATATTTTTTTTATATTGTAATTTTCAATCTAGTGATATTTTGAATGGTTGTTGCCGATCACGTACTTTATTAATGTACAAGAAATATACCCTTTCAGAAATAATTTGATTTTTTTTTTTGCAGTTTACCAGATCAGTAAAGAAAATGTTTTGAAGATAAAGTAGTATTTTAGCGTTAGTATTTTAAAATTACTTAAATTTTATTTTATATTATATAAAAATTATACTAATAAAATTAAAATTTAAAATAGGATTAAAATTTACAACTCGCTCATCTAACAAAAAAATATGGGGGGATAATAATAAATCTCTTTAAGCATACCGAAAGGCGGAGGTAGATTTCACTCCTGCTAAGTAGAGATAAATATATTTTCATCTGAAAGTTAAGAAAAACTTCAAAATTACTCAATACGAACAGTGGTAGCATGTAAAAAAAGTTTCATATGTTTAGCATACGTCAAACCCCATCATATTGTTACAATTCCAGCAACATTTTGGTCATCCCGTAAGTGTTGGCCATGTAAAAATTGTTTCATACAAAAGTTTTAGGTAACGTTAGAGGACTAACGACTACTTTAAACCGTGTATGTGCTGTGCCTATTAAAGGAGGTATTTTTTCTTCTTCCAAACCTCATTTTTCCGTCCCCTGGGCCAATGGTCGGTGATATCAAAATACTTTACTTAGATAGGTATTAAGCTCTTATTCGAAAGAATAGCAGTAACTTTAAACGGTCTCGATATTTTACTTAATAAGAAAGTTATAAAAATATCTGTTTTTTTTTTTCGATAAAGCCTCCCCATTTCCACCCTCATGATCCGAATTTACCGATTAACGAACTCATACGAGATTTAGGTCGTTATATTTTACGTATCAATTAGAAAATGGCTGGCGCAATATTACAGCAGTTATCGTCCTCTACAAAAAAGTGAAATATATATATAAAAATGTATAAATAAACTTATGAACTGACGATGGTTTTGGGATCTGGGGGATGTGAAACGTGAATTATGTCGAAATTTTCCGGAAGTTGTTTCATGGTACCCATTTCAATACGTAGCTTTCTTATGAAATCTATCTAAAAAAACTTTCTAAAGAGAAATAATACTAATAAAAAAAAAAAAAACACAAAACCAAAATATGAAATGTTTTAATAAAAGTCGTTTGATTAGAATTCTGTAATTTTATACAGCCTATCTAGAGCGACTTATTTAATGTTATTTAATTACGGAAATTCGTTCCATTATACTGAACTTATACTGAAAGTCAATCGGTATTTCGTTGTATATTTATAATGATTTTTATTTTTTGGGTTGTTTAATGATACAAAACGTAAATAAAACCGTTTTATTAAATAAATACATACAAATGTAATATTATATTCAAAGCGATATCTTCATTATATAAAAAAAAATTATTTGCTTTCGAAGTAAATATCTTCACTAGAATAGAACCAAAATCAATTTAATTTAAAAAATTAAGATTTTCTGGTTAAATGAGTTATTTAATTTATTTCGATTTAAACAAATAGAAGAGAAAAGCTAGAAAAGTTACTTAATATGTCACAATATATTGCACTATACAAATAAATGCTATTACGTATTTTTCGTAGAAAATTTAATATTAAGTGTAAACATATACTTAAACGTCTTTTTTAGTTCTCGATATTAGAGAATTACATGTTTATTGCAAAATACTATTTTAATGATACTGTACGGTATTAATGTTATGTACGTAATATTAAACGTGTTATTTTTCTATGTAAACTATGTACTTTTCAAAATTCAACTGTTTATTACTGCTTTATTCTATCGATAAACAGATTTCCGTTACTATTTTCGCGGAAATTAGAACTAATAACAGATTAAATATCATCGGAGTATTGTTCATACATTCGTATGACAACTTTAATTCGATACGATTTAAATTAAAACTATTTAATTCATTTAAAATTATTTTTTATTATATTCATTCATATCGACAAGGAAAATAGATACATTTCGACATTTTAGAAGTGAGCTCAAAAATCATTCGTAAACAAAGATTTTAATATATTATTTTTACAAATTATAAACGGGTATAATTATGTACTATTGGTTGAAAGGCTACTTGAGTTTATCTGTATTAGGCCCTAACTCAAACGATATCTTTAGAGACTTTCTGTCGCTATTAGTTGTCACTATATATTTTTTATATCCAAATATGTATATGTATAAAGTATTTTCTATTTCACATCGCTTGTCACTTGATACTTTACGTCTACAATGGATTCGGCATTAAAAAATAAAGTAAAAGAAAAAACTGTAACCGAGAAAAGAGGTATATACAAGGGGCTAAAATATATGGATGAAGAGTGTTACTCAGTAAAATGTTAGATCTGAAGAGATTTCCTTATTACATTACGCAAGTTTAGTTTCGATGCACTAAACCACTGGTGTATCAATCAACCCGACAATATGCATAAAGAAGGAATTTTTTTTTATTATTTCAAAGCTTATTTACAATTGGTTAAATTAAAAAATTCTTTAGTAAACTGGACGTATCCCAAATTACAACAGTAAGGATTCCTCAGCGAAACTCCTTTATTCTACACACTTGTGCAGTAAAAACTTTAATACCAAGCAGATACAATTGGAAATCGTAATGACAATCAGCACTGGTAGAACAACAGAAAACAGCAAATAGACACATTAAGACCCTCGGGTCTAGAACGTACGCTTAGTTCTGCCTTCTAATATCATTCTCGTTGTTTGGTAGGTACATTGAAAAACGATTTATGTGGTGGTTAAGCCAACGTTGGTTCATTGAACTGAAACATTGTATCGAGAGAGCAAAAAGATACCAATCCTTAACTGGAAAACATATTGCGTAGGGAAATTTACTTTTTTGCCCGCAATGTATGTTGGCATATTTTGAACTTGCGGTAAAAGAGTAGCACACGATAGACAAGCAGTTTTCTTTCTTTTTGATGACATTAGTTAAATAAGCTCTGAGCGAACAAACCTGCATTTTTCCCAGTCTCCACGTGCGTTCATTGTTGAAAGTTACTTTAAATCGTAGTCATTCTTAAAATGTCATAAAGACTTTAGGATAACGTTACCTAAATCGTGGGTGCCTAATAAATTAACGATTTTACGCGTAGTCGCACGTTTTAGAGAAACCGGTAGTGTGGATTAATTTAAATAGTCTGGCCGATCAATGGTTTTAAATGATGCGTTGTTGGAAAGTGTCCATATTCTTGCTACATTTAACAAGAAAATCGATAAAAAAACTGTGTTTACAAACGGAAATGTCTATCGGGAGTATTTGCAGAGCTACAAAGAAGCTGAAACTCTGTCCGTATTGCATTTACTTGTGTACATGAGCTTCGAGAATCTGGTAGGGGAAAATGACTAAATTACCATCAAACGTTTTTGAGTTTTATTTGCAGTAGTGTTCAGTGTTAGGTTGTATTTTCTATGCTGATAAAGCGAGGGATTCACCTAAGTGGCTGCTTAGGTTGTTACCTAAGCCAGAACGACAGACGCTGGTGTTCAGAAAACATTCACATTTTCCAAGAAACCACGTTAACATTGACATAAAGTTGGAGTTTGTACGGTCCTCAGGGACCGTAATCGTAAATAATACTGGATCTCATTGTGCCTTGTAAACGAAGGTGCCTCTGTTATACACCTCGCTAGCTTACTTTGAAACCGAGATATCAACATTGCTTCTGCTCGCGGTGCTCCATAGTTCGATCCCATAGGTCTACGTAGGTTTTAGATTTGTTGAGTTTAATAGCAGTTTATTAGACAAAAACAAACGAAAATGTCTGTTTAACAACCAGAACATTTCCTTCAACCTTATCTCAAACAAAAAAGATGAAAACAAATTTTCAGATAAAGCGAGGAGTCCAGTTTCAATTCCTGAAGAAGAGCTGTCGCAATATAAAGAAACTCATATCAGTGCTAGATAGTTTTAATTTTTTAAGTGTTAGGAGGATTACGTTGGTACTAAAATATAGTAACGACTTGAAAAAATAACAAAATAAATTTAAACAAAATCAGGAATGGCAAGAGGGAGAAATAAGTTTGTAAGTTATTTTAAATGATGTAGAATTTAACGGAAACAACTTTGCTAAAATTTAACGAAAAACTTTGCTTTGAGAGAGAATATAATGCCACAACAAAAACTAATTAAAATTTTGAAAAGAAGAGAGGGACCTATAACTTATTTAAGTAACTTTTTAACTTAATATTCAATCAAAAATGGAAGCAATGAAAAAGACAATCCACTACTTTCCAAACGTGTTATCTAACGCATGCCGGGGGAAAAACGGTTTTGTTGCTAACACTTTACCGACTTGGACAGGTATCTCAAAAACAGCTGATAACCATGTAAATTTGAATCAGTGCAACTTAAAAAAATAGGTTACAAAAACTTATTAAACATTTAAAACTAAATAGTGCATACTGCTTCATTATGCACCAAACTGTTGTATCAAAACGGAAAAGCTTCAGCCTACGGCAAGCGGTGAGGTAGAAATGCAGTAGTGGTTAAAAATAGGAATCTAGAAAAATTGAATGTGTAATGCAGAGTTCTTCAGCTTATATAAACATCGAATCTACTTGTAACTTATTTTTTTGGCTGAAGTTTATGAGAAATGTTTCATTTTTAAGAATTTACTCTTCTTTCAATTCACACTTCATCTCGACCGAGCACATAAGGAAATAATAAAAAAAAGGGTGGCCAATGAAAGTTTAATACGAGTATATAAGACAGAAAATGTAATCAGTCTAATTAAGATAGATTCTTTAATGCGATTAGAATATTGGCAATATGTTGCTGAAATTAAAAATGGCTTCTGGAATAAAAAGTATCCCATAGAACTTGAAGACGACCGACCAATTACCCACCTGAATGCTGAAAGCCGTGGTGTAACGATGAGTGATACTGAAGGTTAGATTCAGAGAAGCTGAAGAAATGACTTGCAAAATCAGACAGAATAAATATCAATGTGTTGTAATTCGTAATTGCATCTACAATGAGTGGATGGGTAAACCTAATATTTATTACTTCCTTGTACAAAGTAAAACAAGTATTGTGATCGCGGAAAATCTTGGTTTTCAGATTTCAACCGTTTTGACCATCTCTGAATCCATTTTGAATAGTTTCGACGTGACGTCGGTACGTAAGTATCTTACATAACTAAAAAATAATTTTTTTTTTTTTTGACGATGATGAAGGAATGCCATTTACGCACGCCACCGCGGGGTCTTCGCGGGGTTGTTGGGCTCGGAACCAGGACGCTATTCGACCCAAGCTAGCTAACATGATAACAGGTTCCGCCAAGATGTTATTAGGCGTAAATGACCTGCCCCATACCGACTAAACTTCCCTCACCGCTCTTCTCCTTTAGACTACAATCGACTGAACCAAAAGGGCCCAAAAATCCTAAAATCTCCAAAAATTTGTATTCTGGATGTTTTTTAAGTGTGGTAATAAACATTGAGAACATTTCAGATATATCATAAGTGATACTTGTTTTCATTGATTCCAGAGATGTAGGAAAATAAAATTTTTTTATTAATGAAATATTTGGATCTTAAAAGGGAAGGCATATCGGTCCGAATCAGTCTTCATCTCCTATTTTCTTTTTTTAATTTGAAATATATTGATTTATTAATAATTAATCAGAAGTTGTTATGAAATTAAATTTTAATGTGTATGTGTAATTTAATAGTAATTACTACATAAGTGTATATGTATTACATTCGATGATACATCCGATTATTTAATATTAATTGAAAATTATAATCTAGAATCATATTATTTCGAACGTATGGAATTCCTCTGTAATCGTGTGTCTCAGTATTCCTCGCGAACCACAGTGCTTGTGTTACTTTCCCTAGTACTTTATTCTGGAACCGCAGAATGATCTCCGTAATACTATTACTAGTTGTGCTCTAGAATTCGATTTTGTAGGTACATACCGGTTTCAAAAAGTCTTATATAGCAGAACCTAGTTCGAAAAAGAAAGTTGAGGTCCCTTACCTGACATCCAGTACATTCTTTTAAATTCACTTCAAACAGTTTCCTTTTCTCCCTTACATAAACTCTCTAAGTTAAACGGCAATTAATGAATAAGCCCAGATACCTTAATTTACTGATACGACTTATAAACAGGATTTAAAAAAAAAAATTATTTACCGAATCGACTAAATTGAGATAACTTCTGATATAAGTATCTGAAAAATGTTTAAAACATTAAACGTTGTTTGAATTACTAAACGTAAAACGATGAACTAAAACAATTTTATCAATACTCTGTAAAGATTTGATATTTCAAAGACATTTATTTTCAAGTTCTACATTACATAATATTTAATTTGTACTAAAAAAAAATTGATGGATATAGTTAAAGTTTAATGGAAAAAAAAAGGATGAAACTTTGAGTAAGACATAAATTTAAATACAATAAAAAGCTAAACTCACAATTTTGAATTTGATTTTATATTATTTTACGATACTTACTGTAATGAATTTAGATGTACATATTCATGATTACAAAATAAACTATGTAGTAATCAGACATGAAAACTAAAGACGTGAATTTCTAAATAATACTGGTCAATTAACATTAAATCAATTGTTATTCTACTACGCTTATACTCATATAATTACTGGAATGAAGTTTAAGTGAATTACACATAAATCAGTCAAGTATTAAATAAACGAAATAATGTTGCTAAGTACATGAGTTTAATGAGAGAAGGAAATGTTCA
>JAAAKQ030262974.1:0-26516 GCA_010016005.3 Zanna intricata | reverse complement strand
GTGGTTCCGGAGGTGAGAAAAAAAAAATGGCAGTAGGATTCCAGACCCCAGTGTAGTAGTAATAATAGTAGTAGTAGTAGTAGTAGTAGCAATCCAGTCACCGGCAGACGAGCCATAAAACTGCAGTTGTATTCAAGTCCATCGGCTGTAGTAGCAGCTGATTATTCATAAGTGAAATAATTGATAAGTTCTTTATTACTCATAAGCTAATTATTTTGATTAATAAGTTCATTATTCATAAGTGTCAAATAATTATCATTCATTTGGGAAAATCATATGAAACAGTTAAATTATACGAAGCTGTTAACGTCATCAACACATACAACCATGTTCTACAATAAGTAGTCGTTTAATCAAGAGCTGGTCTTTATTCATTTAAAAACAACTATATCACATCAGCTACTATACATAATATATTATATACTGGCCCTCTGCGCTCGACTACTTCACATCAACAACAACTTTATCAATAAGTTTGCTTTATGTGATGAGAGTGGCACCCTGATCTGGAAGACCACCTTCCTTAAAAGATTTAAGGACTGCAGTCAAGATGAATTGGAAATTGGCTTGTACAGAACTTGCTAGTACAATTAAAGTTAAAGAAGAAACCACAAGATCATATCTTTATCGGTTAGAAAAGAGATGGAGGTTAAGCTAATAGGTATCCCATCATACCTGAGAACAAACTGCAGTAGCTCATAATATGCATTTCTCATCTCACTTGGTCAAAAACTGAGCCATTATTTAACCAATATGAGGGCAGCAATTTATTTAAAAGAATATTTCTTGATATTGTGTCCAATTTACTAATAGATTATAGGTTAGTGTACAAGGGTCTTTGGTCTTTTTAATGTTAACATCATAAAAATTTGATGTAGACAGATGATCGAAAAGATCTGCTGTTAGAATATAATGAAGATTTATTTCCTTAATTAGCTGTTATTCAGCTGTCTTTACAGCTGTTGTTCTGCACAGCACTTTGAAAGAACAGGATCTCTAAAAGACAGCTGAGATTCTTTGCAGTTTAATTCATGTTTTATTATTCTCTTCATGGCATTCTTTCTTTCATAATTTTACTTAAAAGTATAAAACTACATATGTATTATAAAAGTATTTTTTAAGTGGATGGTTTAGTCAAAAAAAAATTCTCTGCACTGAAATCAGCCACTGAAAACTGTTTTAACGATTTGAATTACATGTAATTCATTGTTCTTAAATATACTTCAGCAGTACTGTTTTATATTATTTTTAAACAAAGTTATGGGTTTTTGAAATTCTACTGTTAGTAAATCAGCAAAAAAATGGGTTACTTTCTATGAATTGTTTTTTGTGCAGTAACTGCAGATTTTCTTAAAATAAATTATAACTGAAAAAAAAACACAAGCTTTTTCTTTTGCTTTTTTTCTCTTGATACTATATTTATCATTTTGCTGATATTAATTGTGTCACTTCTTAATTTGTACTATGTATTAGTTTTTGTTAAAAAATATATTTTACCTTTATTTACTACTAAAAGTAATGAAAATCTCTGTATATCTTTCAAAAAATATTAACATTTTTTTAATATATCTATTTATAATATTAAATTACCCCTAGTGACTCTGATCTTATATTAAATTAAGACTATTAGATTAAATTAGACTAGTGATTCTGATCTTATATTTAGTTTGTTTTGTAATGCTAATTTATCGTAAGATACAATCTACCAAATCCACTTCAGAGATTCAAATCTTTAATTTTTGAACTTTCAGGCTTTGAATACATATGTGTACTTTATGAAATAAATACTTACTGTATGAAGTATTAACTTCTTTAAACTTGTTAGAATAATGATATTAATAAAGTACATGAGTAATGAAAATCCTCCATTTTGTAATAGAGATAAATTTAATTGAAATAATCTAAAAATACTTTTATTTTTAGATCATTTAACTAGGAAGTCTTTTTAATATTGCCCTAGAGCAGTGGTCGGCAAACTGCGGCTCGCGAGCCGCATGTGGCTCTTCCACGAAATGTTTAGTGCAGGCACGGAATTATTATTTTTTAACTTGCCTTGTAAGAGACGAGCAAACATTTTTGAAACGCAAACCTACAGAAAAGAAGCACATTTTTAGAAAGCAACAGTAGTACGGATAGTCGCTCGCAAACATGTATTTCGTAAACATGTATACGCGCCGAAATGTATTTAACTAAGTGTGGTTAAAATACTTTTCGGCACTTTTAAAAAATCTGTTAAAAAAAATGGCTGTTTGAATAAACTTCAATTTTGTATTGTATATATTTGGCTCTTTTGGATGACGAGTTTGCCGACCACTGCCCTAGAGCCTTGCAGAATTAACCTGGTTACCATGTTTTTAAGGTAACTCCGCTCTGAATTCAATGCGGGGTCGAACCCCGCATTGAATTTTTGTGGAAGAAACAACAAGCTCAAATTTCATATTGAATGTATTACAGTTTGTGTAAAAAATATGTTTTTTTTTTAATTTTTCCAAAATAATCACAAAGTGTCATTGAGACGTTTTGTGGCACACCAAGCTGATCTTGCGGCACACTCGTTGAAAACTACTGCTATAAACTAATATACCAGCATAGCTATAAACTGATGATTGCTATAAACTTTCACCTGGTGTAAGTTTTTATCCAGTACTAAGGATGATTTACTAAAAACCAAACTTCCTCATTGAAACAAGGAAATTTAAGTAAAAACACTAGTTCTTATGAGTAAATTTGTTTAATCACTTATAATAATTACTTGCTTTTCTGAATCCAAAGATTGGTTTGGTTCTTGAACTGCTCAGTGTGACTGTGATTATATTAATCATTATTATATTATATTAATCCTTGGAAAGGTTAAATGAAAGCTCAAACATGTTTTGCGAAACTGGTGACTCCCTCAGTAATCGAAGCAGTCTTTAGTGTAATTTTTAAACTCAGGTGTTAACACTTTAGGTAGGCTTCCACTTACTTTTAGTATCACAAAACTGTTGCATTTGATTGTACATGGCTGATTTTCATGGAGTAGTAACATTAGGAGTTTCTTTTAAAACAGCTTAATACAATTACAAGATTTTTCCATAAAATAAACTTGTGACAAAACAACCCATCAATTCTGCATCAAATTCTTAAAAAAACTTTTCATTTACCATCAACTTTGGAAATCAACTTTTACAGCTTACATGCGATAAAGTAGGGCAGAGGCATCATACAGCACATTTTTCAAAGCAGTAGTACTTGTAATTTTAATGATTTATTAGTCTATTAGTAAACAGTTTTAAAATTTGCAGTCCAGGTTTATTTGAATCGCTCAGTGTAATTATAAAAAAGTATTTTCCAGAAAATTCAAGTAGAAATATATGATGCTAAACTTTTCCAGCAATAATCATTCCTCTAGTAATAACCTAGAAAACTATTATTAATCCTTAAGAACTAATTTATTTTTACAGTTAATTAATCCCATTCAAAAAAAAATTATTTAATGATTTGTGAAACTAATTAAATCTAGAAATTTTGGTGTATGATGACATAACAGTTAATAATGGTTCATAGTATATATTTAATCTTAAGTCTAAAATTCAGTTCTACTGTGGTCATATTTATCTCTCTTTTAATATAAAAAAAGTTAGGTTACTGAGTGGACAGTAAATTAACCTCAACTGAATGTCCCTATTTTAGTTTATCTCTCTTTTTTCTGCTTATTCTCCGGAACTACCATAAGGTATTACTTCAGAGGATGATTGAGGATGATATGTATGAATGTGAATGAAGTGTAGTCTTGTACAATCTCAGGTCGACCACTCCTGAAATGTATGGTTAATTGACACCCAACCACTAAAGGACACCGGTATCCCACGGTCTAGTATTCAAATCCGTATAAAAATAACTACTTTTAGTAGGATTTGAACCTTAGAACTCCTGATTTCTAAATCAGCTGATTTGCGATGTCGTGTTAACCACTAGACCAGCCTAGTGAGCTCTATTTTAGTTTATCTACAACACTTATATTTGATATATGTTAATTGTTCAATCCTTTAAAATTTCAAATAATTCGTACATATTTTACTTTATTGCTTAAAAACCTGGAAGTAAACTACAAGTGATAGAACATTAAATATAAAAAATTGGATTTTTTTTTTGTTATTGTCATGATCATATAAATTTTAACATTTTTAGATGACTTACTATTTCCAAATTAATGATACATCATTTACAGATGCGTTTTCTGAAAAACTGTTAATTCAAAGCAGATTTATTCTTTTTATTTTCATTTTTGGAATTGACTATAGTTGAGTAGAATATGTACACTAACTTTAATTTTATTTTAGAGATTAGTTAAGATCATAATGGAACTGTTCTGAAAGTTGTTTGTGTTACATTAATTATGTTTATTGACAGGTATCCCAAGTCATGTCGATACTCATAGTCCATTTGAAAGTCCGATTATTTCATTATCACTGGGATCTGATGTTATAATGGATTTTAAACATCATGATGGAAGAAAAGTTCCTGTTCTATTACCTCAGCGTTCATTATTAATAATGGATGGTGAATCAAGGTAAAGTAATATATAAAATGTACATATATTGTATTTTATGTTTTGCTCATTAATGCCAGTTTGTTCCCACTAGTGCTAATTATCTGATGTTATAATGAATCTGATGTTATAATGGATCTGATGTTATAATGGATTTTAAACATCATGATGGAAGAAAAGTTCCTGTTCTATTACCTCAGCGTTCATTATTAATAATGGATGGTGAATCAAGGTAAAGTAATATATAAAATGTACATATATTGTATTTTATGTTTTGCTCATTAATGCCAGTTTGTTCCCACTAGTGCTAATTACCTTTAACCGGTTGGTGAAAATTAGACTTTACTCACTAATACTAATCAAGCTTAGCAATGAAAGAAATTGCTTATCTTAAAAGAGTTATAACTTATGAAGAACTTAGTGGAAAAAATTGAGTTTTATACTTTATTAAATATTATTAGCTTCGTTATTATTACTGTGAGTTACAATAAATTTGAAAAAATAAACTATAATAATTATGATAAATTATCCAAAAACTATATTATATATTTCATCTAATATTGTGGTAGGTCCTCTTGTGTCAATAAGGTATTAAGAATTTCTAATTAAAGTATATTAGTATAATATATTTATAACAGCTTTATCTGTCTTTTTTTTTTGTCTAAGTCATTTGACTGGTTTGATGCAGCTCTCCAAGATTCCTTATATGAGGTGTGTCCCAAAAGAATCCGACCTATTTTGAATTTTCTGTGCTGATGTTATTCTTTGTCATCCGGCTTGTGGCATCCTTCAAAATAATCCTCATTTGACTGTATGACACATCCATTTTGTCTTTCCACTATCTAAAACAGTTCTGGAATTCAGGTTTTGGAATGGCCTTATGTGCTCTCGTCGCTTTCTTCTAAATTGTCTCTGTGTCGTCGAACCGGTACCCTTTGAGTGGAATTTTCAGTTTTGGAAACAACCAAAAGTCATAGAGGGCTTTGTTAGGACTGTACAGAGGCTGGTGAAGTTGCCTAATTTGGTGTTTTGCCTAAAACTATTGCACAACATTTGATATCTTTCATCATCAAACGTGCAATATTATCGTAATGAATGCTGGCACATTATCATGATGAAAAAGCCAGTTTTCCAAAAATGAGGCTGTTTTCTCCTCACTCTGTCACGCAATCTTCTCAGAACTTGAAGGTAAAATTCTTTGTTAATTGTCTGACCTGTTGGAGCGTATTCATGGTGCACAATGCCTTCATAATTGAAAAAAACAATCAACATTGCGATCAAAGGTCGGCCAGAACATGGATTACTGTCAGCAGATGTTCAGCCATTTTTTAACTGCTTGTACCACTCCTTTATTCGTGTTTTGCCCATACACTTGTTTCCAAAGGCCATCTGCATCATTTCAATAGTTTCTGCACAACTTTTTTTAAGTTTGAAGCAAAACTTAATGCAAATTTGTTGATTTGATCCGTCATTTTCAGTTTTTGCAAAATCTGACCAACATCAACAAAGCACTCTGCACTAACTAATACATTCTGTTGATAATTGTGGCTGACAAGTTCGGGAGAAATTACTCACTTTTATCTGTTTAGCCTCCGGAACTACCGTTAAGGTATTAGCTTCACAGGATGAATGAGGATGATGTGTATGAATGTGAATGAAGTGTAGAGTCTTGTACGATCTCTGGTTGACCACTCCTGAGAAGTGTGGTTAATTGAAATCCAACCACCAAAGAACACCGGTATACATGATCTAGTATTCAAATCCGTATAAAAATTTTTTTCTTAACTAGGAGGGAGAAATTATTGGTTATGCTTGTACCTCACAGAGTTTGCTGCAAACTCGTGACATGCAGATTTGAAAGTAGGTAAGATTTTTTTTTGGGACACACCCTGATATATAATGCTAGTCGTTTCATTTCAGGATACCCCCCTACATTCTACATACCTAACAATTTGTTTTATATATTCCAAGTGTTGCATGCCTGCACAATTTTTTCCATCAAACCTGACCCTCCAATTTCAAAGCAACTATTCCAGGGTGCCTTAAAATGTGGCCTATAAGTGTGTCTCTTCTTTAAACTATATTTTTCGAAACGCTTCTTTCTTCATCAGTTTGCCGCAACACATCTTTATTTGTTACCTTATCATCCATCTGATTTTTAACAGTCTCCTATAGTACCACATTTCAAAAGCATCTAATCTCTTCTTCTCAGGTACACTTCAGGTACTTCTTCTCTTCTCTGATCATCCAAGTTTCACTTCCATACAAAGCTACGCTCCAAATATAACTTTCAGAAATGCTTTCCTGATGTTTAAATTAATTTTTGATGTAAGCAAATTATATTTCTGACTGAAAGCTTGTTTCTTCTATGCTATTGCTATTTTATTTTATTCTATTTCTATTTTATATTGCTCTTGCTTCGCCCATTTTTAGTAATTCTACTTCCCACATAACAAAATTCTTCTCCATAATTTTTTCTCTTCCTACTTTTATATTCAATGGTCCATCTACCTTACTATTTTGGTCTATTTTAGGTCCATCTATCTTTATCATTTCATTATTTTTATTTCCATGTGGTAGTTCTTCAGAAAATCGTAGCATCTTTATCTTTTCACCTTGCTTTATTATACTAGATTTAAATTGCTTTTAACATCATTAATTGCTAATTCTATGTAAAGATTAAAAAGTAACAGGATAGGGAACATCCTTGTTGGATTCCCTTATTTAATTCTTATGTTCTTCAATTATTACTGTTGCAATTTGGTTCCTGTAAATGTTAGCAATTGTCCTTAATTCTCTATACTTGAACCCTAAATTTAAAAAAATGCTGAATATTTTATTCCAGTCTTATATTATCAGATGCCTTTTCTAAGTCCATAAATGCCAAGTATGTTGGTTCGTTTTTTTTTTAATCTTCCTTCTACTATTAATCTGAGCACTAAAATTGATTCCCCTGTCTCTGAAGTTTTCCTAAAACCAAATTGGTCTTCTCCTAAAACTTCTTCCACTCTCCTCTCAATTTGTACAGAATTCTAGTTAAAATTTTTGACGCATGAGTATTTAAGCTAATCATTCTGTATTCTTCGTATTTATCAGTTGCTGCTTTCTATAGTATCATAAGATCTTTTTGAAGTCTACAGAACTTCCCCTTTTTAATAAATATTACACACCAGTTTGTATAATCTATCGCTTCCTCACCTGCACTGCACAGTAAGTCTGCAGGTCTATCCCAAGAGCCTTTCTCCCATTCAAACCCTTTTTTGCTCTATTAAATTCAGATCTCAGTATTGTATTCTTTTTTCATCCTCTTCGACTTCATCTTCTTCCTCTATAACACCAGTTTCTCATTCATTTCCTTCATATAACTTCAATATATTCAACCTCCCTATCAATCTTTTCTTTCATACTATAAATCAGTGTGTAAACTTTATTTAACACTATTAGATTTTAACTTATGTACCACAAAATTATTCTCAACTTTTTTGTATGCTCCATCTATTTTATCAAAGAGAATTTCTCTTTCCACTTCTAAACACATTTTTAATCTAATCTTCTTTCGCTATTTTGCACTTCCAATTTATAGTACTTTGATGATAGGTCCTTTTACCTTCTTCATCACTAGCATTGTTTTTTACTTTCTACATTCATCCATCAGCTGCAATATATCCTTTGATATCCAAGGTTTCTTTCAATTCTCTTTATTCTGTGTAAGTTCGCTTCTGCTGATTTAAGAATTTCCTTTTTAACATTCTTCCATTCTTCTATATTTTTTACCTTATCTTTTTTACTCGGATCTCTTGCAATGACCTCTTCAAAAGTCTTCTTTACCTCCTCTTCCTCAAGCTTCTCTAAATTCCACTGATTCATCTGTCATCTTTTCTTTAAGTTTCTAAACCCAAGTCTACATTTCATTATCACTGAATTATTTTTGCTATCAATGACTGCTTCTAGATATGCTTTGCAGTCTACGAGTTTATTCTAAATCTTTGCTTAACCATTATGTTATCTATCTGGTACCATGCAGTATTGCCTGGCTTTTTCATTGTGTATATTTTTCTATTATGAGTTTTAAACTGGATGTTGGCAATTACTAAATTATATATACTTTCTACAAAACTCAATAAATCAGTCCCTTCTTTCATTTCTTTTGCCCAGCCCACATTCATTCACAATATTTCTTTCCTTGCCTTTTCTGATGCTTGCATTCCAATCTCCAACTATTATTAAATTTTCTTCACCTTTTATGAGTTTAATTGCTTCGTCAATTTTTTCATATACATTACCTCTGCATCATCATGGACACTTTTAGGCACATAACTGCTAACAGTCTTTGTTAGCTTAGGTTTGATTTTATCCTGATTACAATGATTCTATCGCTAAGCTTTTTGAAATACTGTTCTCTCTTTCTTATCTTCTTGTTCATTATAAAACCTACTCCTGCCTGCCCGTTATTTAATGCTGAGTTAATTTTAAAATCACCTATTAAAAATCATTTTCCTCTTCCCGCCAGACCTTGCTAATCTTACTGCATCTACATTTAACCTACTCATGTCCCTCTTTAAATTTTCTAACCTACCAACCTCTTTTAGGCTTGTAACATTCCATGCTCCAACTCTTAGAATATTATTTAATTTTCTGGTGATCCCTTCTTCAACAGTCTCACAAGGAGATCTGAATGAGGGAATTGTTTCCCTTCAAAATATTTTACCAAGGTAGGGGCTTCCATCTCTGTTAAATGAAAAAGTATAGATATATTTTTTCTTGAAAAAAAAACCAGCTGTAGTTTTCCATTTCTTTCAGCTGTGCAATATTCAGAAGATTGAATGATGTAGATTTAGCTGTTTAAATCTTTCTAACCTATACCCTTATCAGCTGCTGCCCTCTTTCAGACATTATTCCTTAGTCTGGCTCTCGACAAATACCACTCTGATATGGTTGCACCTTTGGTCCAACTACTCTGTATCACTGAGCGCTCAGCCCCTTCAAAATCTGCAAGATCTCATAATTCATAGAGGGGGTTATCTGTCATGTAAGAATTTTGACAAATTTCCAGTTATTGGCTTCAGTATAGTGACTCTTTATAAGAGTTCTATTTTCAGTGCTTGGTAGATGATTCTTCTTTTTTTTCTTTTTTTTTTGCTTTTAACTCTGTGTTCTAACATTCTTCTATATTACCTACATAAATTTGTAATTTTAGTAAAAATGGATTATAAAAAGGTTTGTGAAGGGTTTCTATTAAAACTGCAAGGAGTTTTTTACATTTGTTAGTGAAGAATGTAATTGGTTCATAATTTCTGATAGTAAAATGGCTGTTCAAACAAGTATAAGGCTAACTATATACTTAACATGAAGTGATTAGTTTTATTCTAAGACATTTTTTCTTTTCATAATGTTTGTGATTGTTAAGATATGACTTGATTGTTAAAATATGTAGTTAAATGAAAATAAATTTTTTTAAAGGTAGAAATAGAAATTTAAAAATATTGTCATTATTCTGAAATTGATATCAGAAAAATTAATACTTAACTTATATGACAAATGAAATTGCCTTAAATGTGATAAAGTTACTTAACAGATAAAAGCAGAGTTATAAAGCAGAATTATGCATTTTATGCATAATTAGCTACAGTTCGTACTAGTTTTCTTCAAATTAATTGAAGATCAGTAACACAGGAAAAAGAAGTTTAATATGGTGGAGAATTTACTAAATGGTTCATAAGATGTGGTTCTTCTAAGACAAGCATTTCCTTTTATAACATGCACAGTATATAATATGTATTTATTATATACATATGGTGTAGGATAATATTTGATAAGCCAGTTATTGTAATATTTAGACAAGTATGAAATAACAATTATTCTCTGTGGATTAACTAATTCTTTCACTTAAAGCTACTAAGCCTGGAGCTGCAGTGTAAACACTCTTCAGTTGAGAATTAAAAAAAAGAAGAACATTGTGCTGTTAAGGGCTGCCTCTTATTGATAAAGCATCATATCTGTATTACCATCTATTATTTTCAAGTTGGGTCTTGGATTCCCTGCATCACATCTCTTATCAAGTTCTCCTGTCAACAGTCATAGATATTCATCTTGATCTTTTACAGTTCTTGTTGAGATAAATCATTATTCATGCTACTTGTATACACAGTTGGCTTTTCTCTTTCAGAACTCTGCTCATATTAGCAGACTTTGCAAAATGTAAGCAGAGTTAAGATGATTCTTGAGATTCTTCTAAAGATAGAATATGAGTAGAGTTGAGATTGTTTAGGAAAAGATTCTCCTAAAGAATCATCTCCTACTTACACGAGTAATCTTGTCTTGTCCATTTTAATTTTTGATACATTCCTGTCAAAGCTCTTTGTATTAATGGCAAGAATATATCACACCTGTTATCAGAATTAAATTGACATTACCTTACATGATGGACATCCATGATGCCTCAGCACAATTATGTACTGAGGATGTGTTGAGGTATGATGCTATTGCATAATTATGTGCACTTTTCCTTTCTTCTAAATGAAATCTAATAACATTCACTCTTATTTGATCCAAACTTATGATTTTTCTTGGAGCAATATTTCATTTGATTGTGCTTATACCACTAGATAAGGATTTATACATTACCTACACAAAATTTTTTGTGTAGGCAAATTTATTTCATTTACTACTAAAAAAAACTCACTGCATCAAAAAAAAAAGAAGTGTGTATAGGATGTTTGTGTCATATTAGCTCTGTACAATAACTTTCATAAGTCAGTTATTATTTTCTGTAGCCATTTTTAACATTTTTTTCTAAACAAATTTGTTAAAAAATGTTGTAGTTTTACAGTAATAGATTTATTTCACAGGAATATTCATCTTCTGCAATCATTTCATTCTACTTCTCAATTTCGATCTGTAAACATAAGTATTTTTTGGAAATAAATATTTTATTCTAATAAATAATGTTTTTGTTTTCCATTTAAAAATTTTCATTTAGCATTTAAATTTTTTACATTATACACAATATGTATGAGAAATAAGATACTTCTAGAACTTGAAGTAATACCATTTTAGTAATGCAAAAAATGAAATTTGTTGCTGTGTTCTTTTACTACATTAATAACTGCAGTGATGTTAGTAGCCTGTAATAAAATCAAAGAAAAATAAATAAAAAATGAATGTCTATACAGCTGCATTTGTTATATGGTGCTGAACTTTGAATGACATTTTTTATAATTGTTTGTGCCATGTTCAAAAGTTTTTTTATTGCATGACAATGTATCCGTGGTAAATTAGCCAATATACCTGCACAATGTTCTGACTAAAGCAGGGTTTTAAGTACATTATTTGTTATCAATCTTATTTTAATGTTTGTTATTTTAGGAAGCAAAATGAGATTAGCATCTTTGCCCTTTCCTATTCCAGTTATTTAGTTTAATGTGTTGTTTATATACTATAAAGAAAATGTTAAACAGGTATGACTGGAGTCATGGAATCACACCAAGAAAGATAGATGTTGTACAGTCTCTTGAACATGGTTTAATTTCAAAGGAGAGAGGTGTAAGGACATCATTTACATTTCGTAAACTACATCATGGTGGTTGTCACTGTAAATATCCCGTCCATTGCGATTCACAACAAACTTCTGCAATCATTTCAAATAATGATGCATCTCATTTGGAAGCTGTTCATGTACATCAGGTATAAAAATTTATTTTAAAAATTCTTTTTGATTTATCAAATTTTTCTGAAAAAAATTTGTTCTTGTTTGTATTCAAGTTGAGTGTATTTTAATTGTAGTTATAATTAAGCAGTTTAAAGAGTTTCACCCCAATAAAGAAAAAGTTTCATACTCTCCACTTATTCATGAAGTTCCTCCAGTTTGGCTTAAAACTTTCAAAGTTTCTTAAGTCTGTCAAAGCAAAGAATTTATTCTTCAACTGCTACTGCTGCTTTTATATTTAAATTAAAAAAAAAAAAAAAAAACACAATTTCCTTAATTTCAGAATCTTCAGGCTTGTAAATGAGGAATAGATAGAGCAAGATGTGATGATAACCCCTTCTAAAAAGACTGCCTTCTAATTGAAATAGCAAGGTAATATTCTGAATTAACTGTTTGGTTCTTCTGAACTTATCATTTAGTCATCAAGATGCCTTCCTTGTTTCTAAAAATTGTGGCCATACACTTGGCTGCTTATATTTGGTCTTGAATTTCTCGGCTACAGAGCAAGATGTTTTATGCTGACAACAAGAATTGTAAACTCTACATGTCTGTTTTATCTCTACATTGCTCATTATGCTATAAGAAAAAATTAAAAGTGTGTATAACTTGTTTTATATTTTGTTTGTATTCAAGCAAAATAGCTCCACTTGGCCTGGCTGGCAGCTTTTTCATATCCACCTGCATATGAATTATAAACTCAATATTGGATGTTTCTAGTCATCCAGGAATTTTTTTTATCATAATTCTGTGTGGGGAAAATCGGATCATGTAAATAGTTGTTGGTAATATATTGGTTAGCGCAATAGCCAACTAATAGCCGTGCGAGGACAATGAAATAAATAATCACAATAAAATGCTCTGGTAGAAAAAGACTGTTAAAATAAAGCTTCAAAGTCATAAGACATAGACATACCATAAATAATATGACAACAATTAATTTACATTTAAAATTCAAATCGATTACATTAGTAATGAATAACATTAAAATGTTCACTATATATCATTTAGTAAAATGAATAATTATAGTTATGGTTTGATTATAAAATAATCTATAAAATGATAGATACACAACACCATAAAATAATAATAATAATAACAAACTATAAAATAATAGATGAAAGTAATAATAATCCGTTTACACCATTTCTGAAAATGTTGTAACTGTACAGTCATATAATCAAAGATAATTTAATTATGAGACAAGTCTTCAAATAAGACAAAATTGGCCTGAATTTAACAAAAACAAGAGAATAATAGCACATTTTAATGGCCCATAAAGAGCGATTTGATATACAATATAAATATGTAAACATAAAGATATAAACAAATATTATAGTGTTGCTGAATACATTATCATATAAAATGTCTAGAAATTAAAAACAATTTCAGAATTGCACTTTGTCTAAAACACTTTAGTTAAGGTTTTCTATTCTTTGATAGAATTAATCACATAAATTATTATCAATAATTAATTATTATTAAGGATAACTAATCATAAATTTAAAGTATATTCAAAAGAAAAATTGTTTACTCTGTAAAGAACAAAACTAATAGAAGCGTTACTTTACCACAAATACACATATTACAATTTACTGTAACAGTTACATGGATTCTATTATATTAATTGTATTTATATTATATTTAAATATTATTATATTTAATTGTATCCTTTTATATTAACAATATAAGATATAAATATACAATTACTAAAATATGTAACAATACTTCTAATGTAATTTTAATTATTTTCTGTAAACAATAAACAGCTTAAACACAAACTCACTTTAAAATACCTCCACAAAATAAGAAAGATGGATGGTACTCGAGGATGAGGTGTAGAGTGTGAATATATAATAAAGAGACGCATCCAGATATCCAGGAATGTGGCGAACAAACAAGAAGTGAAGAAATAGAGATGATCACAAAGGTGACGCGGAAGAAGAACAGCGACAATCAAAATCCTAAAGTTTGAAATTAAATAAGTAAGGACCGCTGACTTCCAATTGTAAGGCAAGATATAAAGAAAGCGTGGAGAATAAGCATAGAACAAAAAACGTGTCTTGAAGCGACGTACTGATTGCACAACAACAGCAGTTCAAATAAATAATATGTGGAATGACAAAAGAACAAAGAAATAAAATAAAGCTGCTGGACAAAGTTTCACGTAACGAATAAGATTGAAGACGAATGTTCCAAAAAAAAAAAAAATAAAAACTGATAACGGTACAGCGACCGATATAGTTGCACAAAGAAAATAAAGTCACTAGCAGTAGAGCCGGGCTGGTCCCGAACAGCATGGAATCTAATTCCAGATTGAAGAGAATTATTAACAATTAAAATGCGACGGACAAAAAAAACTGGTGAATCCAGGAGCCGGAGAACGTGTCCTATTTGCTGCGATGTTAAGGCCGGACTGAAGAGAATTATTAAAATTATGGAAATTATTAGAATGTGAAGGACAAAAAACTTGTGAACCAAGGAGCCGGAGAACGTATCCTGTTCACTGCGATGTTAAGGTCGGACTGAAGACAAGATGATAGAAAAAAAAAGGTGTGCTTGCACCAACACACGCAATAAAGGCAAGCGTGGGAAACAGAGACATCGGGTTGTGGGAAAGTAAAGAGAATGACACAACAACCTGAACTTGTTGCGAAATAGGGAGGACATAGCATTACAAACCACTAAGTTACACGTCCAACGAACAAAGGCAATAACATTAAGAATCCAACAAAATAAAAACAATGAATCCAACTTAACGCGAATGCGTTAACATATTAAATACAAAAATATTTCACTAAAAAGTATTTTTTATTAAAATATGAATTCATTATTTTTTTTTCTTTCATGACCAAGCTAGTTTTGTTTTATTTTCTTTTATTTCTCTGTTACTGTGAAATTTTACCTAAAGTTATGACTTCAGTAGGATGAAGTATCTTGTGAAAGTCAACTTAAAAGAATCATCCAGACTTTTTTTTTTAGTGTTACAAATGCTGTTCACTAAGGATGCAGAAAACCATTTTCCTGAAAATCACTCCAGTTTTCTGTTGCCGGCCTCTGTGGCTGAGTGGTAGTGTCTCAGCCTTTCATCCGGAAGTCCCGGGTTTGAATCCCGGTCAGCATGGCATTTTTCACACATGCTACAATTCATTCATTTCATCCTCTGAAGATATATCTTAACGGTGGTTCAAAGCTGGTGTATTAACAATCGAAAAAGTTCATTACCATTTCCACTGGCCAATGATCAAACTTGAATATTTCTTGATGATAAATGAATGGTGATGATTCTACTCCCTGTTTTGTTGCTGGAATTCTGGTTCACAATGTATTAAGGTCTCATTAAGTTAGTTTATTACAATCTTAAATGGAAGCAAGAAACATCCTGTTTTCTGGCTAAATAAATTCAAGACAAAATTATTTCCTGGAAAATTATGGCTCCTTATTTCTAGAGATAAGGAAGGTATCCGAGATTAAACCTTTCAGAAGAGCTAGACAGTTAATTCTCAGAATATTTATTACTCATTGTTGTACCAATTAAAAGAGACAGTGATAAGTGAACCTTATAGGACAAAACATGTGATTGAAGATTTTGGAATTGAGAAATTTTTTTTTTAATTTAAATATAAAAGTAACAGTAGTAACAAAATAGCATTGTTTCAGTTCTCTATAAACACAAAATCTATTAGTCTTAAGATTGTTAGTAGACCTTGTTGAAACTCATGTGCACATAATTAATGATATAACTATTTTTATCTTCCATCAATTCTGATGATGTTGTTGGTAATTGAAACAATTTATCAAGTAACATCTATATACTGTATATATATAAAGTTACATCTATAAATAACTGGGCAGTATATAAAAGATTAAATTATTTTTCCAATATAAAGATAACTTGTTGATAAAACATATTTGGCTGTGTGTTTTAAATTTGGTTTTTTGGGTGGCCTTTGCTTCAATGGTTTGTTTAATTCAGTTTTTTTCTCAGTATTTTTGTTTGTATCTATTCTAATGTTTTAATCAGCAATATTCAACATAATAATAACAACTTATTATTAATGACACTGTATAATTTACTTGACCAAAATCTTAGTGCCTGCTAGTTGTTAATTCTTTTTATATTTATCATGGCTAGGTATTTCTTTGTCCCCTTTTGAAAAGAAATAGGTTTTTTGGTATTAACTTCCTTTGAACGCACTTAAAAAAATAAAGGGTCATAAAATTTAGATGCCTAAAAAACTTAAAATTATTTAAAAAGATGTAGGAAGAATAGTTTCCATACTTTGAATAATAAAAGATGTTTCAAAAAGGATGCAACCCCCCTTTGTTTGATTATATGAATTTATTATAAAAATATTAATGCTAAATATAATATTTCATACAATAGTAATAATATAAAAGTGTACAATAATATTATACACTTATACAACAATATTCAAATTACCTTTAATAACATGTTCAAAATGATTTCCTGTGATCCCAGTGCAGGTTCATGCACGTTTCATAACATTTTCAGCCCTTTTCGTAATGGTTGCTCAGTAATGTTTGAAGTCTCACCTTCAGTGTTAGCCTTCAATTCGTCAAGTTTATGAGGATCATTTTTAAAAACTACAGTTTTTAAATATCTCCAAAGGAAAACATCTGCTGGTGTAAGATATGGGGATCTTGAAGGCGACAACCCTTTTGATAACAAAAGATGGCCTACATTACATAACATATATATCATATCCAATATTTCATTAGCAGTATGACACATTGCATTAGCCTTGCTGGAACTGATATTCTCATTTCTGTAAATCTAACATGGTAATAAACTTCGTTTAAGTTGCGATAAACCACACCATCTACAGATTTGTCAAAAAATAAAGACCCTTATACGGGAGATCACAGTGAGAATCAAACATTCTTTCACATCCTCCACAACTTCTACTGTAATCAGCGATAGTCGACCTTGCTTTTCTGATCATGCACACTCCCAGTCTCACAAAATTTATTAATCAGACATGATATTGTTGACTTATTATAAACTGATGAATTGGGAAATTTTATCCAAAACTCGTCTTTTACTAGATTTATACGATTTATTATAACGATTTATTTATTTATACGATTTATACGCACAATATTTCTCAATAATATTCTTTGTTGGAAGAAAACAATAGAGATGAATTTATACAGGTATAGCACTAGTGCATAAGAAGGACATTTCAACTATTACTAGATGCTAACCTTGAGTACAATACTGCCAACTGACATGTAGGGGAAAATAAAATTTACTTACGTGTGACTTCTACCTTCTTAATTTAAGGGTTGTGTCCTTTGTGAAACATCTGATTTTGGGCTTCATTATTTTATATTTTCTTAAAAGAATAGAAAGCATTAGAGCTAGTTTTGGGTCATAAATGTTAATCCCAGAATATATGCTTAAAAAAATTATACTAAACTTCATAAGTTATAAAGAAGATTTTGGATGTATTTTTATGGAATTACTGTTTATGCATATTGTTTTTAGATGTTCTGCTTTCATATTTATTTCATGTTTGCTTTTATGCTGCATTCATTAGATTTTCAAACTGGTTTTTTTTTTTTTTTTAATTAAAATGATACAGTAAGATGTGATTCAGTTACAAAACATAGCTTTTGAAAATAAAAGTATTATGAGAAAAAGTAAAATTTGAGTTTCCTATGAAGTGCAAAAGTTGAGAAAAATCTCTGTTAAACCCACTTATAAAAAAAAATTATAAAAATAAAATTTAACTTCTAGTAATTTATTTGTAATTATATTAGATTTTCTTTTGGAACTAACATTTTTTTAGGATTTCCTGTCTTATGATAATATTTCCATTAACATCAATAACCTTTGTAATTTGAAGTGTTATCTTATTTTCTTTTACAAATCAGGTTTATGAGGAAATTTCATCTCACTTCAGTGAAACAAGGCATAAACCTTGGCCAAATGTTGCAAATTTTGTCAGTTCATTACCTCCAGGAGCAATTTTAGTTGATGTTGGTTGTGGCAATGGGAAATATTTTGGAACAAATAGACAGATATTTGAGGTAAGTTTTGAAAACCATTCAAGTTAAATGTTTTTTTTTTTCCATTTGCTCATTTTGTTTCTGCTTCTTCATTAACTAGGTTTTTTTTTTGCTGAATGGTATTTCTGAGAGAATGTCCCTGATTCCAAGTTGTTGCGTAATGCTGATAGTATGTTTACATGACTCAGGCTGGATACAGTTTTAGTGTTGCTGTTAATATAAATAGATAAAACGTATTAAGTTCAACCAAAATCCTATCCAATACAATTGAGGAGTGAAAATGGTAAAGACCGTAAGTGCCAAAACATTTTTTTCACAGGAGAGCTGAAAAACACTTTTGGCAGATGCTGGTACATATGCTACAAGCGCAATCTTCCAACGTCTCTACAAACTAAAATAAGTTTTACTGGGACATATGGCTATTACCAGGTTACTACCCTTAGAACATACGATCTTTTGAGCAAAAAAATTTTTTTTTTTTTTTGGCACTTTGGTCTTTACCATTAACACTCCTCAATTATTAAAAATAAACATCATAAGTAATTGAGAGAATGAATGACATTTCTAACTGCAGCTACCTGCAAATTGCAGAATATTGTATTGATAGAAATTAACATATTGATTCACAGTTAGATGTAAGGAAAAACAGATTTAGCCCTATCTCCTTTGGCTAAAAGGATTTACTCCTAGCTTTTTAATCATTTTAGCCTAAGTTATTAATTATCTGAAATTATTCATTCAGAAGATGCTATAAGGACTTATCTCTATGCAGCAAGTTGGAATCAGCTGGGCTTAAGAACTATTAATTTTTCAGTTTGATGATATTTTGATTTTTAATTATACAGTTTGACAAATTTTGACAGTAAATCAGATTGACCAGTTGGAATCCTGGGCTTAAGAACTATTAATTTTTCAGTTTGATGGTATTTTGATTTTTAATTATACAGTTTGACAAATTTTGACAGTAAATCAGATTGACCAGTTGGAATCCTGCAATCTAGAAAATCTTCACTGTCAGTTGATATTTTGATCGACTTCCTGCATTTCTCCCAAAAAACTCTGATACCAAGGGATGTCATTAAATCTCGTATGATTGAATTTTTCTAAATTTTTGATTAATTCGCTTATTTTTTTAATATTTTATTTATTTCAGTAACTCTTCAACCTAATAAGTAAGGGTTATTGTTTTCTGTATCAAGTATTTCTATATTAACAAATTGTAATTTTTTCATATTAGGAATAAGTCTATAATAACAATAATTTAGTGTTACTGAACTTAATGAAGCTTGAATAAAATAAAAATATCTATTATCCAGAAGATTCTGAAACATTATGCAGCTAGCTTTATGTAGCAAGAAGTGGGTGATTACTTCAGCTTATCAGTGACGTAACTGTTTATCCCTATGTGGGCTGTTGCTTTCAGCTATACCCTCCATATTTTATCCAGACACAGAAATACCACCTTAGTCTTTATTTGACTTTGATTCACCTTATCATGAAATGCTGCTTATCATATCCCAAAGTTGGGTGGTCTGGTTTCTTCAGTAGAGAACCCAGACTTGGGTATCCCCAAGGTATTTTTGTGTATCCCTTGTCATAATCCCAACCTTCTAGATTAGAAATAACTTCACTCTATAACTACAACCTGCTTCACAACAAAAAAAGTTTCAAAAGACAGAAAAAGATTATCTGTTAAAGAAAATAGTTTATTTGACTTTCATTACATCTAATCTGAATTATATATTATGTCTGTATTACTTGTATTTTTTCTTGATTTTGTGTAATGTAATAAAAATCTTCTTGCTATGAGTGAGGTTTTGTTGTACAAAAGGTTACCTACTTTTACTGATTTTTCTGTTTAGCACTTATAGTTGTTGTAATAACCTAAATAAAATTGTATACTTTATTTTTTCATTACATCCACTCTTAGTTCTACCTTTTGATTGTTTAATTTATATGAATAATCCATTTTTCAGGTTGGTTGTGATCGTAGTATACATTTATCACAAGAATGTCATAATCGTGGTAATGAAGTATTTACATGTGACTGTCTTCAGTTACCACTACAGTCTTGTTGTGCTGATGGGGTTATTAGTATAGCTGTAATACATCATCTTGCTACATATGAAAGACGACTTTTTGCACTTACAGAAATGGTTAGGATATTACAAATTGGTGGGCGAGGGTTAGTCTATGTGTGGGCTAAAGATCAACAAAAAGGTAATAATATGTCTAGTTATTTGAAACAGGATAGAAAGAATAGAAGAAAAGATGATATAAACAATCAGTCAAGAACCAATAATGATGAGAGAACTGGTGAAAATAGTGATAGTGTTGAAGTGACGAGTGATATTTCATTACCAGTTCATAAAAACAGAACCCAGTTTCAACATCAAGATCTTTTAGTGCCATGGAAACTTAAGACAAATAAAGATGTTATATTTTATAGATATTACCATGTTTTCAAAGAAGGTGAGTTAGAAAAAATATTTTTATCTATTACAGATGCAAAAATTATTAAATCATATTATGATCAAGGTAATTGGTGTGTACTTTTTGAAAAAGTTAAATGAGTTTTTAATCCATTAAAATTAGTCTTTTACTTTTAACTTAATGTATAAAAATATATATTTTTCTAATGTGTCTCCATTATTATTTTGCATTTCCTTATTTCAAAGTAGGATCCTAAGAAATCACTATTTCATCATTAGTTTTCACAGTTACTACAATGATGTCCGGCAGTTAATGGGTTAAATAATTGACATGATGTATACAGTAAATTAAAAAAAAAAAAATTATCAGGGTTTTAAAGTTGTTTAATATATCTTACTTTGACTACAGTAATGAAATACAAATAAAGTGAGAGTAACTACAGTTTTTCCTTCAATCCTATTTTCCCTATAGCTCCTTTTATCATGTGCCATATTGTCAATTAAGGGTAACTGCAAACAAAAAATCTTGTTTTCAACCCCGAATTTGGCGTTTTATGTCAGATATCTTTACACCTAACTTTATTCCTTAATTTGGGTACAAATTTACCCCCAAATTTAAGAAAAATTAAAGAATTTTTTGGAAATTGTTTAATTTCCAAACAGAATTTATGCAAATTTAGAAAAACAGATGAATTTTTCACATATTTGAGAAGAATTATAGTTTCTTGCAAATTTGGGAAAAATAGAAGAATTTCTCACACATTTGGGAAAAAATATAAAATTCAAACACATTTGAGAAAAATTATAGAATTTGTAGCAAATATAAGGGAAATTATAGAATTTTTTGCAAATTTGAGAAAAATGAAAGATTTCTCACATATTTCAGAAAAAATTCTCACATTTGAGAAAAATTATAAAATTTTTCACATATTAGAGAAAAATGGAAGAATTTCTCACAAGTATGAGAAAAATGGGAAAATTGCTCACACATTTAAGAATTTCTCACAGATTTGAGGAAAATGGAAGAATTTTCGAAAATTTGGAAAAATTTCTCACACATTGAGAAAAGCTATAGAATTTGAGGGAAATTATAAAATTTCTAACAGATTTGAGAAAGATGGAAGAATTTTTCGCAAATTTGGGAAAAATGGAAAAATTTCTCATACATTTGAGAAAACTATTGAATTTCTCACAAATTTGAAAAAATATATAATTTTTTGCAAATATGATAAAAATGGAAGAATTCTCACAAATTTGAGAAAAAGTATAAAATTTCTCCTATTAAGAAAAATTATATATAATTCTTCACACCTCAAAAAAAAAAATGGAAAAATTTTTTTTCACACATTTGAGAAAACTAGAATTTTTCGCGAATTTGAGAAAAATTATAGAATTTCTCACACATTTGAGAAAATTTCTAGCAGATTTGAGAAAAAATATAAAATTTTGGCAAATTTAAAAAAAAATTGAAGAATTTCTTGCAAATTTAAGAACTGAAACATTTATCCTAAATTTGAGAAAGCTATAGAATTTCTCACAAATTTAAAAAAAATTGTACAATTTCTACCAAACCTGAAAAATATAGAATTTCTGGCAAATTTGAGAAAAATTAAAATATTTCTTGTAAATTAAGTATGAGAAAAATCATAGAATTTATTGAAATTAGAAAATAGAATTTCTTTCACATTTGAGAAAAATTTTAAATATTTCTATTTTTGAGAAAAACTGAAGAATTTATTGTAGATTTGAGAAAAATTAATAAAATTTTTCACACATTTGAGGAAATTATAAAATTTCTTGCAAATGTGAGAAAAATTATAGAATTCATCGCAATTTGAGAAAAAGTGAAGAATTTCTTACAAATTTGATAAAACTGTAGAATATTTTCCACACATTTGAGAAAAACTATAGAATTTATTGCAAATTGCAAGAGCCTCACATTAAAAATATAGATATACTCAAATATTACCAATAATTTTCAATATGATTTTTTTCTTAATATTGGTAAAGATGTAGGTCTGTTATATTCTGATATCTATTGTATTGGGTAGAGAAGCTTCCAGAAAGAAGACGGAGAGAGAAAATGAAAAATGAATCTAGAAGAAATGTCAAAGGAATCTTTTCTAGAAAAAAACTTAAAAGCAAAGAAAGTGAGCATAATCAAAATTCTTCTTTCTATTATGTAAACTCAATATTAGTTGTTAAAAAGTGTACAGTAAAAATTGTATTTGTTTTTGGTATTTATAATATAGTTTTTACTAAATTAATTTTATATCTGATTTGATCTGGTGTAATATTTAAGAGTAATAAATTTGATTTATAAGAAATTCTTTCGTATGCTATTTTCTTGTCAAACCATTAACACACAATTACACATTTATTCCATTTTCCTTGTGTAATTTACACTTTCCACCGCATTCTGAATTTATAGAATGAGATGTTATCTTTGTGTTTGACTGTACATTTTATTAGTCATCATATCTCTTGGGCTTCAAATTCATGTTTTACTAGAGAGACGTGCAACTGAGAAACCTAGGGTTGTTTAGATTGATTTTGCTTTCTTAAATATGGTTAACCTATGTCGGCACATGAACTATTAATTAAGAACTAATATTAATTTTGGCACTAATTTATTATTAATTGATATTAATTGTCAGCAATAATATTAATTTCTCCTTTCAGGCCTGATTTATTTCCATATTTTTAGAGATCAACAAGTCCAGGCAACCCAACCAAACTTTTAATGATAACACATATGCAAGGTTGTGGGTTTATAGAATGACCTGATGTTTGATTATGGAGAATGAGATTAGGAGGAAATAAAATTTTGAAACAGTAATATATAAGGATGATGCAACAAATGCAGATTCTCATTATTCAATTTATTAAACTATTACAAGACATTGCAGATAAATCAGTTCCAATGTCAAATGGGGTGCCATCTGTTCCTAGTGGTTTCAGCAAGGAATCACCAAGCTTCTTACGATCATCAAATATAGGTGGTTTCATTAAAAAGCTAAAAATTAGGGATTGTTTAGAAGTTCAAAGAACTTCAATCGTTAGCCAATTTCTGAATATCTCGGTTTACCTTTTTCCTTTACACAGAAGCGATTTACCATTGAACATTCTGAAAATGAAAATATTTTTCTTGAAGGAATTATGTTGAATCTCTAGAGAACTTAATTAGTTTTGCAGTCCAATAATGTATAGAAAACTATGATCTTTTGGCTGGTTCAGCACTTCCTATCTTTTGACTGTTAAGACAGTGTTGCAATTATATTGGCTGATAATTTTTTTCCTTTCTGTACTAGTTATTACAGTTCAGATTTTCAGATAATAGAAATTTTGCATTGAATTAAGTAACTTTTCTGTGGTGGAATCAGTAAATGCCTTGAACTTTTTACTTCAGTATGCAGTCATATGATGCTGCTCCTAGAAACAACAGCTTTTACTTATATATGCTGTCCCATCTTCTAGATTCTGCATTAGTCTTTTATTAAATCTATGTAACAAAACGTTTGTAAAAGTATCTTTTCTAAATCATGGTGTGAAGCTATTGCGATTCCTGTACTCCCTGCATGAAGCCCATAAAGATAAGGCTTAAACCTTCAGGAGCTGAAGGTACACCTAAATACCTTACAGCTGTATTATGCAAGCTGTTGGAGGATTAATGGGAACTCTTTTTTTGTGTCAGAACAGTGGAGATTCATATGAGATAGCTTATCTAATGATTTCGTAATTACATCCTAGAAGCAGCACTGGAGAATATGTTTGTTACAGCAAGGATTTGTTGGCAATTTCGGTTTGAAGAAGATATTTGACATGACCTGACAAAAAGAATTTTGAACACCTAAAGGGTTGTGGGTGAATGTAAATGCTGGGGGTGGGTTGGGGGCAATATGCTTTGGTTCTCTGCAATATTGTTACATAAAAAAAATTTCTGTTTGTGTTGAAACAATGTTCCAGGGTATTGACTATGTACCATAAGGCTTTTTGTAGTTATAAACCTTTTTGCTGTATTATAAAAAAAAACATAGTTCATTACAAAAACCACATCATGTGTTCACTGTACGTAAATTATTTTATGGCCTATTTGCCTATGCTCACTGGCTTATTATATTTATTAAAAAAGGAAAACTTCCACAAACAAGCCTAAATAAAAAATTCACCTCAACATTACAAACTGATGTTCAAAAACAGACAGATACTAAATTCAATCTGTTGCCATTTTTAACAAATTCCATCAATCTATTACTTCTTACCAGCAACTAATTTAAAATAATAGTTAAAACATTTTATTTTAGAGAACAAATATTTTGTTGATGAATTTTTAAGTAATCATTTCAAATATGTGAATTTTCTACTTCCTTAACATGTATATAAATTGTAAATACCTGAAACTTAAAATTACACGTAAAAAATATCTGCATACAAGGTGCTACCCAGAAGTTCAGGGAATTTTACCATAAAAATAAAATACCTTACCATAACTTTTAATTTCCACTGTCTCCTACAACGTAGTCCCTTTGGGCATTGATACAGTGATCCCAGTGTTCTTCCCATGATTCCATGCATCCCTGGAAGTATGCAATTGTAAGTGTTTGAAGCACATTCTGCGTTTCTTACTTCTTCTTACCAGCAACTTATTTAAAATAGTAATTAAAACATTTTATTTCAGAGAACAAATATTTTGTTGATGAATTTTTAAGTAATCATTTCAAATATGTGAATTTCCTACTTTTTAAACATGTATATAAATTGTAAATACCTGAAACTTAAAATTACACGTAAAAAATATCTGCATACAAGGTGCTACCCAGAAGTTCGGGGAATTTTACCATTAAAATAAAATACCTTACCATAACTTTTAATTTCCACTGTCTCCTTCAACGTAGTCCCCTTGGGCATTGATACAGCGATCCCAGTGTTCTTCCCATGATTCCATGCATCCCTGGAAGTATGCAAGTGTAAGTGTTTGAAGCACATTATGCGTTTCTTTCTGAATCTCCTCAATTGTGTTAAAACGACGGCCTTTCAATTGAAATTTTATTTTCGGAAAGAGAAAAAAGTCGCACGGGGCAAGGTCAGGTGAATAGGGTGAGTGGGGAATCACTACCGTCTTTTTGGAAGACAGCTACGCGATTTTGTTTTTGGTTGCTTTTCAACAGTCTCTGTATGAATTTTACAGCAATGCGTCTTATTTTCAAATTGTCTGACAAGACATAAATAGTTTTAATTGGTAGTCTCTCAATAACCTGATCGAGCCATGAACACCTGAAAGTATAAACATTATATGCAGATATTTTTCATGTGCATTTTATAATTTTAAGTGGATAACGATGATGTATGTATTGACTTAGAAACTGAAAATACAGTTAGTATACTGTATTTTATGAGTTTGATTTTATAATTTTATTATTGATTAAATTATAACATTGGTAATTCAATGCAAATAAAGGAAATGTTTGATAATATATTATATATATATATCATATCATACTAGCATCCCTGCTGCGGCTTAGCCCGTGCTAAACGGTTACTGTCATTTCCCGTCATGGTTAGGGGATATTTAGCAGATCAAGGTTCGCTTCGCTCTAGCCCTTCCTAGAACTCGCTTGACTCAAATCCTTGCCGTATAACCTGGAGGCTTTGGAGTTCTCCGAGTTCATCAAACTTGTGCTTGTCAGAATAATAATAATAGAGTTTCTGAGTTATTAAAATACAGGGTTTTCCGAAAGTTCCCGAATAAATCCTAAAATAAACTAATAATGGTGTAAGTTAGGAGTATGGAGCCTTCATATCTCGGGGACCAATA
>JAAAKQ030262941.1:0-10733 GCA_010016005.3 Zanna intricata | reverse complement strand
AAACTTAATTATTACAAATGAAAATTTAGACTGATTTACAAAATTAAAGAAAAATTATTGCCTCGGGTCATATTGACTGGAACAGTACATATGTATAGTAAATGGGAACACAACAGCAGGATTAAATAATATAATTCTTACTGCCACAAAAAAATAACTTTTATACAACATCAGGGAAAAGTATTGAATCCAATGTATATTCTGAACACTAAATGTAAATTGAATAGTAGAAATTACTCACTGATCAATGGTTGATGACATGAGTTTGCTTCTTATAGCCCTTCAATTTAAAAAGGTTCAACTGACTGTATTTCAACGTTAACTACTCACATTTACTAACTAGAGTATATATTTCCTTTAATACATTTTCTACCAGATTAGCATAAATAATTGTAGTAATTAATTTATGCATTCTCTTTTGCATTAAAAAGAATACATATGTATAAAAAGATATGTATGAGATCTGTTAAAAAAAATAACTAAATTTTTTTCTCTATTGCTTACAAATATTTTAAAACATGCATCAGGCATCACTACATACTTAAGGAAACTAATCAACAATTGACCATATGGTCAATGGTTGATTTATTTATGTACTCTTTCAGTAACAACTCAAACCTTAAACTCAAAAGTAACTATGAGTAACACAATTTGTATACTAACAGATTTGTTTTTCTGTAGCTCTTTACCATATCATAGAAGGTAAGAGACACTTTGAAATAGTCTTTCCTTAATATTTATTCTTTACCAATGACTAGAAAAAAATCCCAAATTCACAGCAGGTTACCTAATACGACATTGTACTAAGCTCTACTCCTCCCAAATTAGTATATTACATTCCCTGATCACCGCGGCAGTTTATGTTATTTATTGGTCATACTCGGTGCAGTGAGATGAATTATGGATATAATACATCATGTATTGAACTCAACAACAAAAAAGAAAAAAGTTAATTAGGCTACACCATTATATTTCAAAACATTTAGAAGCAAAAATATATATATAAAACAGGAAAAATATTATACATTTTTAAAATAAATATATTAGAGTAAAAGTAATAAACTATGTGAATACCTTGTCAGTATGATTAACATTTGCTCCATTAGCAATTAAAATTCGTACTACATCTAAATGACCCTCAGATGTAGCTAACAATAATGGTGTTTCATTTTTACAACCAACTGCATTTACTGATGCACCACTATTTATAAGTAACTGGACCGATGAATGCTGACCATAGGCTGAAGCCCACATCAATGCTGTTAAACCTTGAGAATCTACTCTGTCAACAGTATTATCTAACAAAAAAAAAAATGAATAGATGAGCGATAATTAAACTATATGATACATTAATAAATAAAAATTAATAACATAATACTAAACTATAGTTGCCACAAAACTAAAACATGTATTCTCTGAAGTACGAATCACAAAAACTGTAGGTGACCTAAAATGGACAACCATGATTACTGAAACTGACACAGCCATCTCCAAGCACAACAAGCAACCTGTCTGTGCTAACTTACTCAGCGAAATGTTTCACTTTCTCTTCCTCACTGAACCAAATATACTGTTGCATATCATCTTACCAATCCAACTGAAATGGATTAAATATTTCACTCCACAAGTGACATCACTCGGTTTATCACAAAAGGAGCTGATTGCACAATGAATAACACTGTTAAATAGCTGTTCTGAATAGTACCACTTGTAAGTCAAATGCATTACATGCATCACAGTTGAAAGAAAAACTTGGGTAAACAATATAAAGCAACAAATTAATATATTCCTACAAAACAACACTACAAAAGCAACACAAACACATGTACAAAAAGAACACATTGTCTCCACTCAGTAAGGAGATAAATTCAGAAATTGGTATATAAGCAAATGAGTTAAGATTCACTTTTATTTAAAAAACAGTTTGACAAAAAAAATTAAATTTCCTTCATGCCAATCATAGTAATCCAATAAAAGAATCAAAAATGTTTGATTGTTTAGAATTACAGAATGCATGATTCAAAGCTTTACTTTAGTACAGTACTGGGTAAAATTTATAAGTTATGTATTAAATATGATAATTGTTAACCATGCCATAGATTAAACCAATATACATTAAAACTATATAATATTATAAACTACCATTTACTTTATTTTGAATTAAACTGTATCTAAAATATTAAATTACACAGAGCTCTCCTGGAAGCTAGAGGAGTGGTGGTTTTGTACTGAAAATTAGATTGTTTCAAGGTAAAAGGAGTAGCAAAATTTTACTTAATTTAAGTGTTGAAAATTTATTTAAAGGTTCCCACATTTTGTTAAGAATATAAATATTGTTAACAAAATATCCTGGTGTTTGGGGAACCTCAAACACCAGGGATTCCCTGAGGGAGGAAAACTCAAACATTTTAATGGACAGGAAGTTTTTGATATAAGTTTTTGATATATCATCTTAAAGTACATAGAAAAACAAATACTTGGAGTAAAAGACTTTGAGGTATAATGATTCTAACAAAAATGGTGCTATCTAATATTTTTCACTTCTAGTTTCAGAAGTGGCCTACACTTCAAACCAAAGCAAGTGGTTTGAAATTGAAAAATTAATTGCTTCAAGCTGGGGTCATGATCTTAATCTTATTTTTGTAGTGTTTTACTACTGGCAATAATTTAATAAGTACTGTAGATGAATATTAAAACCAGCTGTATAAAACATTAAATGGCTACAATTTTAGCTTTTAATTTTTTATGTTTTTTAATTCTTGTTTTTCAATGCAATTTAAAAGATGTGTCAACTCTACCCTTCCAATTAGAATTTTCAATTGTCCTCCTAAGGGAACCCCTGGGATGTGGTAGTCTCAAACTGAAAATTGATCAACTCAAGGTAGAAGTATTTGCTAAATTTCATGTTTATAGTTAAAAAGTTCCATAATTTAATAATATTATAATTATTAAACTTCTTATAAGCAGGTATGTATTAATCTTTACAGAAAAAATGTGACTGTAATTTTTTTTTCTAAAGAAGAGAATGTAATTATGGTTATCATTTATTAAATGTAAAGCTCAAGAATGTCCAACGCTGATCCCATCCATTGTGGCTTGTGTTGTGAAAAAAATTTGAGAAACCACCATAAGCAAAACATAATAAGCGCCTATTGTATTTACTCATGGAAAAGTGACTAAGTTATATGAGTAAATGAATCACAGAGCTATGAAATCATAAATCAATGAATGGATATCTCAAATAACATCATTAATTTTTTTAATAGATTTATTATTCATAAAAGTTGTTCAGTCCTTTCTCTTTTCATCATGAATATCAGTCCACTTTTACATATATTGCACCACTGTCTCATACATCCTCACTCAACATACTCTCTCTACAAACTTTACAAACTTGAAAATGGATTTTAATTACTTTAGAGTTTCTTTGCCAATAGAATTACTGAAAGTACTTTTCATCTGATGCATTCTCACATTTTAAACAGTAATTATTTACTGACCCGGAGCATCATGCCTTTTTCTTGACAGCATCAAAACCCAAAACCCATTCCTCTTTTGCTTTGTTTCAAGATAACCTATATATATATATATATATATGTTTTCAGATAACTTTATATTAGTTAAAAAAAAAAGGTAAAGGTAGAAATACATGTAAAATAACTTTTAAATTACAGAATAAGAAACTTCAACCAACCCAAACAGCCAATCACATGATTTTATGAATAAACTAAAAATATGAAAACAGAAAAAACTAAAATACTTTATTTCATTTGTGAAAGTTGACATTTATTTTTACAAAATTTGTACTAAGTGCGTACCCTCCTTAGCAATTTTTTGCTCAAGTAATAATGCTTAAAGACAACATTTAAGAATGTTTCAAAAAATTGCTTTAACAGGATCTTGAATACTCACTTTTAGTTATTTCAAAGTATAGGGATTATCTCATAAACTTTATCCTTCAAGTAGGTCACATAAAAATCACAGATACGACAAATTTTTGTGAACATGGAGGCCACAGACCTTTGTTAACCATTCATTTTTTTGTAAAAGCTACATGAACATAAGTCAACAACATGTGTAACATGTTGCTCCATCTTACTGAAAGAAGCAGTAATACAGTTTACCATCAATTAATTGAAAGTAAAATTCTTTGACATTTTTGAGGTACAGTTCTGTATCGTCAGTTATATGAAAAATTATTGACCCCATGATATGACTGCTGGTACACGCACACACCATAAAAAAAATTTCCATCATGAAGAGGGTTTTAAACGAGGAGGGTTCTCAATCTGCAATCCAGATCTGGTGTGTTTGTGAACTGACTTGTCCAGAAAAATTTAACTGAAACTAAGGTTTCATTCATGTTATTTAAAATTTATTATTAATGAGAAACATTAATTTTCATTTACAATTAGGACTAATAAAAGTTAAAGATCTTCAGCTTTGTTCAGATTACCACAGCTTCTGAAGGATAAACTCGCTCCTGTTGGCTACACTCGGCTCTTCACATTCATTTCATTACGGTTATCATTTATTAAATGTAAAGCTCAAGAATGTCCAACACTGATCCCATCCATTGTGACTTGTGTTGTGAAAAAAGTTTGAGAAACCACGATAAGCAAAACTTAACAAGCGCCTATTGTATTTACTCATGGAACTCGGCTCCTGATGATTCAGCGTGGCTCCATACAGTTCACACAGCTCCTTTCGGATGCCCACAGGCTGGACTAGTGGTTAACTCATTATCAAATCAGCTGATTTTGAAGTTCAGAGTTCTAAGGTTCAAATCCTAGTAAAAGTAATTACTTTTATACAGATTTGAACACAAGATCGTGGATACTGATGTTCTTTGGTGGTTGGTTTTCAATTAACCGTACATCTAGAGAATGGTAGACCTGAGATTGACAATACTACACTTCATTGACATTCATACACATCATCCTTATTCATCCTCTGAAATAATAACTCACAGTGGTTCCAGAAGTTAAACAGAAAAAGAGTGCTCCTTTCAGATGCACTCAGCTCCTGGAGGCAGCATTCAGTTCCATACAGTTCACACGGCCCCTTTCGAATGCACTTGGCTCTTGAGCTGAGCAGCTCTGTACACACTATATAAGCATGCTCTGCACCTCATTCAGGCAGTCCTCTTCCAGACTTCTATAAGTCTACTACAAGTCTCCAAGGACTCAACAAGTCTTCTTCCACTCATTATATATATAAATTAATACAATAAATTTACACAAAGAATGACAAGTTAATAATGTTATATTTATTAATGATATTTATAATAAAAATAATTATAATCACAAGTACATAAAGACTTAATTTATATAGAATATTAGTGCTAATTAAAAGAATCAGCACCAATTTAGACATGTAACCATGCTTCATCAATCATAAAATACACTATCAGATCTAATTCATTTTGCAATTTTATTGAAACTCTATTTTATTGAGATGAAATAGCATATATCAGTTTTTCTGTTTCCTTAAATTGTTACATGATGTGTACTTTATACCACATGTTAAAATAATTTTTATATTGGTTTTTTGATGGCAGAAATACTTACTTGAATATCAGTTGCAACCTCTGTAGTTCTAACAGAGGATAGATAATTCATTTTGTATTTGCAATTGGCCGTTTTTTTTTTTTTTTTTAAGAAAATCTTTAAAACTCTTTGCTGGCATCACTTAAAACACATATAAGCATTGACTCTTAACAACTTTTTCTTATAAAGAATAAGACACTTTGTAAAAATATAACTAAAAGACAAAATGTAACAAGCTGAAGCACATCAGTGCTAAAAAAAAGACAACAGAAAGATTGGTAACAGAAGAGCTAACAATAATAATTGTGTTTCTATCACAACTCAGATGGTAATAATCAAAAATGGAAATTTGGGACGAGATTTAATCTATAGCTTACTTTACTTTATATTCTAAGTTAATTTTTCTTTCCTGAACTTCACAAAATATTTTTGGGCTAAATATGTTTGTGCAATGAATCACACAAAAAAGTAATCCATAACCAGACCCACAGCTATAACTTCTAAAATTACATTTAATTTTCATTATAGAAGTGATACAAAAAGAAATAAGCTAAAAAATAAAACATACTAAACTTATTACACACCTGGTGGAATATCATGAGAAGTTACGTCCCCACGGCCAGCTTTCTGATGCCAAGTAAACTGAGAAAAATCTTGTTTCAAAGTCTGAGTTTCAGTATTTCCTCTTTGTAGATTAGTTAACACAGTAGTACATAAACTTGGCTGAAATTATTAAAGTAAAATGTAAATTATAAATAAACAAGTGAATTAATTATAACATAAAATAATCAGAAATGTGGTACAATACAAAAAAACATATACACCAGAAAAAAATTTGTTAAGAATTCGCTAACAAAAAATTTCTAATCAATTCTTGAAAAATTATTTTCGAGTAGTAAACCTGTTCATAATTAAAAATTTCTTCTGAAAGTTATTATTGATTTCGTTGTGAATTAAAAATTTAACCTATTAAGATACTTTCATTTACTTGTACCAAGCAAAAAACACACTTTAAAAATACATCCTATAAGTAAACTTTCTGCCCGAAGTAAAATCATTACTGGCAGATAAAACTGTTCACTATGATGACCTAATTCTTAACTGACAAGAGGAAATTTTTTATATAAAATGTTTTACTACAGTATTATTTTTTTAAATCCTGATGATGAATTCAAGTAACTTAAAATCATTTAGTTAATATCCTATTTTAAATGAATGTGATTTAGTGTTCTTTAATAGAATCATATCAAGTGAAAAGCTTTAAAAACAAAAACATATATTTTTTTTTATTAAGTATTCTACATTAAAATTAGATAAGACAGCTGCAATAGTCTAGCACACAATCCTTAGCAAGAGTTAGACATTTTTTATCATTTCAACCTTATCATAATAAAAATAATCTCTGAAACTAAGTAATCTCTGAATCCAGCTTATTAAGAGAATAAATAAAGATGAAATAGAAACCTTTAAAATTTTTAACTACATATGGGTTTGGGATCTTAAAAGAGAGAAAAAACATATTAGTGTTATTAACATAAAATACTTGTACAATTAAAAATTAAAAGATCTTATACGAGATATAAAGGATAGAGTAAAAGTCCCTTTATTACTTCTATTACTAGATCAGTATTATTTGTATTTTTGTGAATTAGGTATTAACAAAACTTTCAGATTTCTCGTGTGTCATATAAATAAAAGTTAATAATAGTTAAACTATTCCATTTAGTGAACTCCTGTATACTGGCTACAAATGTTAACCTTACAGGGTAAAATATTCAGTTTTTATTATTGGATTATTTGGAGAATAATCAAAAATGCAAAAGAAACAATCATATAGGAAAAAGAAAGATAATATGAAGAAATATCTCTCAAAAAAATGATAAGAAGATGAATATAAAGAGAAAGAAAATGTTAAGAACAAGGCAAGAACAAAAAATTAAGAGAAAATTATAAATATAATGAAGAAGAAATTGTTAAAACAAAACAAAGAATAAAAATGAAGAAAATGTTGCAAGCCAAAAAAAAATAAACAGGAAGAAAATGTTAAAAACAAAGAAAGAATAAAAACATTAAGAGATGATAATAAATATAAAGAGGAAGAAAATATTAAAAACAAAGAAAGAATAAAAATATTAAAAGAAATAATAAACATAAAAAAAGAGAAAATTTGAAAACTAGAAAACGTAAACACAAATAAGATCAGAAGAATTATATCAAACCAAAGAGTGATTAAATGATCGGCAACAAAAAGCAAATAAATGAAATGATGATCAACTCCGACTTGGGTAGAATATTATGCGATAATATCAGAGGCGTAATGAACTAAAAGAAAAGAATTTTTTACAATTTATTAAATATCCAGCATGTATGCTTCAGTGTCGTATATGTTATTCTTGTATCTATTTTTCAGTCACCCTGAAGTTAATTTTAATGTAGATCAAATTAAACAAAAATTCCAGAATAATTAAATAAAATTACATAGAAATTAAAAGAAAATCCAAAAATAATAAAATTCTAAATTATAATTTTCAATTAATATTAAATAATCAGATGTTTCACCAAATCTATTACTTATACGTATACATATGTAATAACACCTATTAACTTATACATACACATTTTTAGAAGTACATATAATTTTATTTCATTAATAACTTCTGATTTTTTAAAATATACATATTTTTTTTTATTGTTATTATTGAATTATTATGCACTGCAAAAACATTTTTCAATCACGGGTTAATAAATCAACATATTTAATTAAAAAAAAAAAAAAAAATGTTAAAAAAATAAAAGGAGATAAAGTCTGATTTGAACCAATGTGCCTTTCCTTACAAGACACAAATATTTCAATAATTAAAATTTTACAAAAATCAAAATTTTTATTTTATTAAATTATGGAACCAATGAAAATATGATATGATATAAATGGAAGATTTTGGACACTAAAAACACGCTGTCTTTTTGATTTGCTCATCTGATCGGCTTAATTGATTATCTCCAGTTGCAATGCCATCAATCAACAATGTCACACAATCTTCACATTTTGCAGCCAAGTTGATTCTTCTTTGCAGTAAATTAAATTTTTCTCAAGAACAGCTTCCCATTTAAGGCCCATATCATGAACATTATAAACAAAGTATTTATCATAATCTTTAAAAAAAATGATCAGATTGTTGAATAAATTCGTTTTGATCATGGGACATTTGCTTATCATTTTTTCTTTGGACTTCAAGTAGCCAAATTTCATGATTCTATTTAAAAATTTTGAAGCTATCCCAAGGGATAGGGGCTCACAGCTAACCAAGGAATCACTTTCAAACAAATACCAGAAAGAGCTCGATCTATTTCTTCATTTGATATTTTATTCATTGTCTTCCTGGAAAAATTTGTTCTTCTTTTTCAACTTGCAACACATAATTTATAATAGCGTTTCCACTTTTCTTAATGTCTGAAATAACCCCCTACATAGTATTTATCTGCTCATCATTTATCTGAAACTTCATTTTTCAATTTTTATAGAATCTTTATTTGTTCTTTCATTGATAAATCTACTCAATTCCACTTTGTTGCACTTTTTTGTTATGATAAACCATAATGATAAACACATATGTTAACATAACTAGAGTTAAATTGATTATACTCATACATATGGGATTCCACATTTTCTTTTTTTGGTTGAAAATGTATTTTATTATAATAGTCAGTGAACATGAACGAAATGTTTCATCATTGGTTTTTTCCAACACTGATGTTCCAAATAGTGATGCTTTGCGGAACTTGATTGATAAGTTGCAAAAATCTGGATCTGTCAAAGACACATTTAATCTGGAAAATCGTTTATCCTGACAGAGAAAAAAAAAAGGTGATACTTCTGATCACAAACTTATAAGAATAAAAAAATCTATCAGAAAACTGGCACAACAAGCAGAAATCTCAAGCAATAGAACACACCGAGCACTGACTAAATACATAAAACCACACTCATACAGAATAACTTCCATGCATCAGTTACACAATACTGATTTTCCTAATGTGATGAATATTGTCAGAGATTTTGGATTTTATAAATGAAAAAAAAAAAGAAAACATTCTTGATGTAATATTTTTTTCAAAATGAAGGGCAGTTTCATTTATTGTGCGATGCAAATAGCCAGAACAGATAGGTGTGATCTACAAATAATCCTCATGAGATCTTGGAATAACCATTGCATGATGAAAAAAATTAGAATTTGGTGTGCTACATGTTGTAAGTCAGGTAATCGTTCAGTTTTTTCAGAACACAGGAAACTCAAAATGTAAATGCAATGTAATCATTTATCATTTTAAACTAAATGAGTAAGAAATTACTGAATTATACGTCTATTAAAGTGGAGCAACAGCACTCACTGATTATGTTTTGCTAAATTTATTGCATAAAGTTTGAGGATATCACCTCAAAAGCACAATTGGCCCACCACCAAAATACTCCTAATCTTACATCTACGGATTTTTATTTAGACAGAAATGAAAGGATCTGTTTACAAGAACAATCTTCATATTCTGGATGAACAGAAAAGTAACAACTCAATTTGTAAATCCATATTGAAATCTGTTCAAGCACATCTGAAAGCAAATGGTGGCTATATTGAGTATCTTCTATACATAAAATTCATTGTAGCAATTATATGCCTGTTCTTGACATTATTATTTGAATATAATAAATGAACTGTTTGTAAACATCGGTTAACAGTTTTATTTGGGAAACCTGGTGTGTGTGTGTGTGTGTGTATGTGTGTGCATGCATGCATGTGTGTGTGTGTGTGTGTATGTGTGTGCATGCATGCATGTGTGTGTGTGTGTGTGTGTGTGTGTGTGTGTGTGTGGGTACACACACACATTTTACATGTATGGTTGTACAAGGGAAAAAAAAATTATCTAAACTATTACCATAACACACCTTCAAGGTTTATTGCCTTCTATGCATGCTTGCTTGGAGTTGTTATGAGTGCGGTCAAGTGTGCTAAATTGGATAACAATCAATGACATTTGGTTTCCCAATATTATAGTGTTAACATGTCCACTCCGCAAGCAATTTACACCAAAACGAACAGTGATCCAATTTCTCTATTTTTTTTTTTTTTTTTTTTTTGTTTTACCTCCGGAACCACCGTTAGGTTATATCTTCAGAGGATGAGATGAACG
>JAAAKQ030262897.1:0-10733 GCA_010016005.3 Zanna intricata | reverse complement strand
AACAGGACTAAATACCTGGGAGTAATGCTGGACAAACATATAAACTTTTCAGAACATATTAGATATGCGTGTGAGAGAGCAGATCAGAACACAAAGACACTTAGGGGCTTGATGATATCGCAGCAAGGACCTAGAGCTTGCAAGAGAAGATTAATAATATTTACTAATTAATATTTAATATTATATTCGATCTGTGTGTTTATTTTTCCTCTGCATACGAGACAGAGTTATGACAGAAATTTGTAACGATCATGATCGTCCCGTTTACGTTACGTATTTTACACACGAAAAATAAATTCCCGAAGTTCAATCTCGCTCTTACTTTTAATATAATGTTTCCCTTCCCCACAATTATGGATTAATCTTGATAAAATTTACATTTAAAGTTTTTTGAAGTTTATGAAACGCAATGCTAAAATAATTATCTAGATCAGATAAGAGGTTTTAAGATTTAAGTGAACATTTGTGCAGATGGAAATGTCACACATCTCTGTCTGTCTGCCCCCCCTCTCTCTGTGTGTGTTTGCACGCGCGCGCGTGTAAAGAGAAAATAGTAACAAAGAATTTTCTTTTATAAAAGAAAATAAGGAGTAAATTGCATATAATTTTCCGATTTGAAACATCAAAGCTATTTGGTTGCACAAATTCAGCTGTTTTGAGGAGGGAATAATTATAAGGAAAAAAAATTTTTTTAAGTCAAAATAAGAAGATTTACAAGTAAAAAAAAAAAAAAAACTGTCAACGTGTAATATTTCACGAAATTTTGTTACTGTTGATGTAAAAGTAAACAATTAAGTAATTAATATTATATTATTTAAATATAATAATAATTAATATTATTTTTTTCTTTGATAATTATTTTTTTATGCTTTCTTCGGGGAATAAAGCAGCCGTAAACTGAACTTATAATCATACTTGACTTTGGCTTATCGTTTCTTTATCTGATAATAGTCAAATATTAATTAAACAAGTAAATGGATCGAGTAATTAAGTATGAATGACATTTTCATTTTTAAGTGCTCAATCAAGGGCGAATATAATGGGGGGCTCAGCTGGCCCTGGCCCCCCCGAAATCAGTTAAAATATAAACATTTAAAAATATTATTAGAGAAATTTCCCTAGCCTAAGAAGCCTGAACACTTATTTAAGGAACAGCACATCTGAAAGTATGCTTAATGGATTAGCCTTACTTTACATCCATAGAGACGTTACAATTACCGACGAAGAAGTTCTCGACAAGTTTTCAAGTGTACCAAGAAATCTGGATTTCGTTTTGTAAACATTGGCCTACAATTCTTTTTTTCTTTTTATTTACCTATTCAATGTATCGATAATTGGTAATAAAACAATATTCTGTTTTCATTTTCAAATATTCACTGTGTTTCAACCCCATTTAAACAATCCTTAAATAATCTTAGATTGAGAGTTTAATAACAAAAAGACTTTTTGGAGGTGAATGAATTGTAGCGTGTGTGAAAAATTCCATGCCTGACCGGGATTCGAACCCGGGACCTCCGGATGAAAGGCTGAGACGCTACCATTCAGCCACGGAGGCCGACTGTATTTAAAAATTTTTTTAAATTTTAAAAATTGGGGGGTCATGGGCTTCCCAAAATTATAACTTATATTCGCCACTGTGTTCAATATTTTTTAATTTCCATCTTTCCATTCCATCTACGACTTTTCGAGGAGAGGTTCTTATGATATAAAAAAGGCTACAGATCTCGGAATTGCAAATTGTTGATGCGTAGAAAATTTTTAGCTTTATGGAAAATGTAAATTACATCGGTGACCGTGATGAAAAAAAACTGTAGCGGTTGAAGGAAATTCAGAAAGCGAAAAACTGTTTACGTTGTGAAGATAAAACTTTAAGTTCATTTTTTATAGGGAAATAGCCTATTTATTTCCATATTTTCAGTAGATCAATGAAAAAACTAACAAAACTAACTAAAAAAATTTTTGATCGGTAGATGCTGTATGTTTGGGGAAGATAAACCGGAATATTTAGCGAGTAGAAAGACCTTTACAAGTTAACTTACTAGGACGTGTCAATTGGCTGCAAAAAATAAAACTTACGCTGTTAATGCACATTGTTTTTAATTCTTAAAAAGAACAGCACAGACTAGAATAGAAAACATCATATTGTTGTCAGTATGTTAATTTAATTGTCATGTATCTAAACTGAGTTCCTTAGCTAAAAGAAGACTCGAAGTCATATATATTTGCGTTACATTACGTAAGGTCGATTACAAGAGAAATCTTATTCTATTATTCTAATTCGAATACATGCTAGACAATTGAACAACAGTATGTAGTGCTACATCTTTCATTTTTACGCAAATTAATATTAGATATAATATTTTGAATTTTGTGTTATTTTTATCATTTTTCACTGTTTTTTCTTTTACCGGTTTCAAGAAAGAAATCTATTTTCACGATAAAAATTTAATAGAAATCGCTTTATATCGATAACCACAAACTTCAATACGAAGGAATTACAATTTCTAAATTACAGTTTTAATTTTTTTCCTGATAAATTTTCTAAAGAAATTATTTTCACAAATAACGTTTTGTCTAATCTTTCTCTTTAATAACTAGATTTCAAACGTATCTTAACTCATTTTAACACATTCATTAAAAAAAATGGTGACCCAGCTCATCGTAAATAAGAGCGAAAATGTAATATTTTGTCAAATTTCCTTTTTCATTTGACAATATTCATGATTTATCTTGTAATTTAACTGAAATTATTCTCTTAATGAAATAACATTGTTCATTCCGTTGCATTTTTTAATGCCGGTGACACCAAAGTAACGAAAGCGAGTGATAATAATAATCTGATAAATGCATTTGAACAAGAAAATAATATTTAACTGTAAGTGCTTAAACTCAACAGTCTATTTATCTTTCAAGGAAACGAGGAAAACGTTTTATATCAGCAGGTATTTATCACCAATATTCCATATATACATATTATTATTATACAATTATGTTATAAATAACGTCTTTACTTATAATCCGGAGTTTCCAGGTTCGATTACCGGTCAGATATGACATTTTTTTAACACGCTACAAAAATTTATTATCACCCTTCGACAGCTGTTATAGGAACGTCAGCCTGTTGTTAAAGTAAATAAATAATTATATTATTTAAATATAATTATTATGCTAATATATTATGCACTCAAAGAAGTCTTTACAAAAAGTAAAAAAAAATCTATAACTAAAATTATATGTTGAGTGTTAAATTATCGTAAGTATTACGTATATTAAAGCTAAATATAAATATAAAAAAATAATGAAGTAAAAAACAATAATAATAGTAATAAACAAATACACGATACATATGAAATAACAATAAAATTGTACTTCTAGTTGTTTATAAAATAAAACAGTAATAAATACAAAAAAATTGTTAACTAAAACATTCTTCCACCTGGTCTGGTATCTTTGTTCAGCGTAATAGGTTTTATTGAAGATACAATTAAATTTGATGGTTTTCCTTGAAAAATGTCGACATCACAAAATAATTTACTAGAATTTATATTAAAGACAGTAAAATAATCTTATTAAGAATAGTCAAGAAAGAACATCGGATAAATACTGGAGAAAAATTTCCCTCCTTATAGCAACAAGATAAAATTAGTTTAGAAAAAATCATAACTTACGAAGACCAATTTATTAAATTTAGCCATGTTACTGTAAGCAAAAACCCTAAAAATAAAACTAAATCTGTCGAAAAATCAGGCATCTATAAATCAATTTGTAAATACAATTACGGATACGCAGGACAAATTAAAAGAAATATTGAAACTAATCTTTGTCAAGAAACGGTGCAAAAGATATAAATCAACATATGAATTCAGCATGTACGAGTTACATCTCAGTAGTTCAGGCTACATCATTCTGTCTGCCCACCGGGCTGGTCTACTGGTTAACGCGACATCGCAAATCAGCCGATTTCGAAATCGACAGTTGTAAGGTTCAAATCCTATAAAGGTAGTTTACTTTTACACGGATTTGAATACTAGATCGTGGATACCGGTGTTCTTTGGCGGTGGGGTTTCAATTAACCACACTTCTCGGGAGCAGTCGACCTGAGAAATTGTACAAAAGTATACTTAATTCTCATTCATATATATGATCCTCATTCATCCTCTTAAGTATACCTTACGGTAGTTCCGGAGGTTAAATAGAAAAAGGAGAGAGAATTATTCTGACACTCCCACGTGCAAGATCAATTATTGTTTTATGCTTATACTAATGTACTGTAAGCTATTTAGTTATCTGGCGCCGTGGCATGCCGGTGATAAGCAATTAAAAATTTTGTCGAGTTTTGTTATCGATGTTTAATAACGATAACATCATTTGTGCTGCTTTACATAACAATTCAGTTCAATGAAAGAAAGTATTTCAGTATTTTGTCATCGTGTTACTTCGTACGGTACGATTCAGTTTTATAGTTTATATTTATAACAATTTTATTTTCATAATTTTAATTTACTCTGTGTTTGTGTGTCAATTGGGTTTTAACAATGAGCGATTCTGTCGTGAAACATAATCTAGGAAACCCTTAATTAGTTCGGAAATAAAATCAACAAAGTATATATAAATTTGAAACAAGGTAACCCTAACATTGCAGTCAGATATTATTCGGAAAGCTAGCAGTGCAACAGGCGTTAACGAAAGAACAGTTTTTAATACTGTTAAGTTTAATATGACAGTTAATACAGATTAATAAGGACGCGCAAAATTAATGATAAACATGTTAGCCCTAAAAAGAATCGAAAGCGACTGAAAACGATTGAAAAGTTGGAAGATTTTACTGAATCCACTATCAGAAAAAAGTTATTTGTTTCATTTCAATAACCAGAGCTTCCTAACTTGAACAAAATACTAAACGACAGGAAAATTGATTCTGAACTGCGGAAATTTTTTATTATTACATTACATCGTGTTTTAAAATTAATGAATTTTCGCTTCATCTCCAGAAAAAAAAATTCTTTACTGATTGAACGCGAAGATTATTTCATGGCGTTGGGTATATTTAAGAGAGATTAAGCGATTTCGTGAAGAGGGTAAGATATTTTATTGTATAGATGAAACTTAGGTGTATGCAGGGTATGTACAAGGAAAAGGTATAGGTGGTTAAAGAACGCAAAAGATGCTTTTATGAAAGGTTTTTTAATAGGGGTGAAAACACCGGTTGGAAAAGGTAAACGATTAGAAGTATCGCACGTAGGATGTGAAAATGGAGTTTTGAACGGTAGTTTATAAGTATCTGAATCCACATTTTCCTGAGAGTATCACGATGAAATGTATGATGATAATTTTATTCAGTGGTTTAAAAAAAAGATTGTCAATTTTTTTTTATGAAGGAACCGTCATAGTAATGGTTAATGAACCGTACCATTGCCTGAAAACTGAAAAAAATTTCAAATGCGTCTACACAAAAATCGGAAATTACCGAATGGTTTTGATTTGTAAAATCGAAAAAAATCGGGTATACCGAAGTATGTTAAAAGTAGAAATTATAAAATTACTAAAATTAATTTAAAAAAAAAAAAAAAAAAAAATATATATATATATATATATATGTTCACTATAAAGTGATAAAATAATAAAATTACAAAATTGTATCGTGTAACATCTTTCTTCATACCACTGCAATATTACTCGTATTATTAGGTAGAATTGATATGGGCACAAGTCAAAGGCTACATTGGGAATAAGAAAACAATATTTTAGTTAAATGATGAAAAAAAATCTATTGATAGGTGTTAATAGAGTAGATGCAATTGCTTGGTAATATTGTATTCAACACATAATTAAAGAAGAAACAAAGCTTGGGAAGCGGACAGTTTGTATAATCTGAAATATTGTTGAAGATATTGTAATAAATTTGGGAAACTATGACAATAATTCAACAGATAGCAGGTTATCGGGTTTTGAAGAAATAAACTGAGGTAACAATTTTTTTTTTCTTTTTACTTGATGAAATTTGAATAAAGCGATAATATTAACATTTTAACATTTAAAAAAAAGTAACATTTAATACTTTTAACAGTTTTATTTTTATAATAAATCTATAATTTTATCACAATTTTTTATTTTTGTATTAAAAATTATTTTTACTTTACTTTTAATAAGTAAAGAGAATTACTTTTTCTCGGATGGATTGCGCCAAATTAAATTGAATTAGAATTATAGTATTGTTATGTTTTGGTTTGCTGCATGCTTTCGTGAAACAATTTGGGAAGTTTAGCTGGTCATAAATTACAATAAGCAGTGTAGAGAAATAGGCGTAGCTCAACAATGCTAGGAGACTACTGATAAAATAATCTTTCTAGAAACCAAGGTTTTAAGAAATTTACGTAATAAACAGGACTAAACTCAGAAAAAATAGTTACAGTAATGGAGGAAATTTTTTTGTTAAATAAGAGGCTAATATTTGGTAACCTTTTAAAATTTTATATTAATTAAAAAATTTTGCAAAATTTTCCTGTAATACAAACATTAAACTATTTATCGTGTCTGAATTTTTTACATGGAATATATTTTTTAATATTATTTGAAGTTGAAGGAAGGTTAATCTTACTTTCTGAACTTTTTGAGATAAATTTATATCTTATCCTAGCTTATATAAAAAAAAATATTGATAAGGACTCTAAAATCAGTCCGATTACAAATTTAAGACTGATTTTAAGAAAAGTTTCCGTTTTTGAATATCTAAAACGATGTATAATTTTCCATTAACAATTTTTTTAAATTATTATTCTACTTCATAAATAGCGCCAAAAATTCTATTCACCATGTTCCATAAGTATTAGATACGTTTGGGTTGTAATTTATTTTTTCAAACAGTTTTTTAGTTTCTTTTTTTAAGTTTACTTTTTATATTTGCATTTGTCTACCTTCATTACTTGTCTTATATCTAGTGACACAGAATAATGATATTATTTAACAACCAAATACGCACCTAGTTTTGAATTTGTTACAATTATATTTATTTATTTTTTTAATTTTTTTCAGCGTTTTCTGTTTGCGAGTTAACTTCAATTTTATTTCAACTCTTTCTTTCCAATGAATTATATAAAAAAATAACAACCTATTATTAATTTGTTTTACTTTATATTGACTTAACAGCTCGGCCTAACGGACTAGTATCATTGGCGATTTCGCATTTTAAAAGGTGTGAAGTCGCACATCTCTGGTTCAATTTCAGTTTGAAATCATTACCTTTCAGTTAGACGTTAATGTATGTGCACCAGTATTTATTCATCGATGACATTTAATTAAAGCCACTGTCATATGAATATCGGTCTAATGATGGATGTAATAGACAGCTGCATTATAAGATTTACAGACACTATCCACTATATGCAGCAAATCTCTATAATATAGCGCGATATCTTCTTTCTGTAAGAATTAAAAACTACGATCGAAGAAATGTCGGAGTAATAAAACTGGTGATTTAAAAATAAATAGTAATACAATTTTTTTTGATAGAGATCATTTTGTTCTTTGAAGGGTTTGTTCGTATTCCAAAAATAAAAGTCCTTGTAGGTTTATTTTTAATATTTAATTATATGTAGTTGTGCTACATAACTTATCAATTTTAATGTTTATGAACTAAGATAAGAATTGTCGTTATTTAATTTCTAACCGACATAGAAAAAAAAAGACTACAGACCTGTACACATGGTCTGATTTTAATTATTTGTACTTCTTTTATCTCCGCACAACTTAAAAAACATCTGAATTGTTTGGGGTAAAATTTTGTAAGCTGTAGAGGATTTTTTAGTTATGGTTGTAAACATGACCTGAATTCCAGACAATAAAAAAAAAAAGCTCGTATATATTGAAATTCACGGGAGTAAAGGAAAATTTTAAACGAAGTAAAATTATTATTAGCCTAAATTCTCAGGGTCATAAACAGGTAGTTAAAAGCAGTCAATTTATCTTATCATAAACCACTACTTTTATAAAATATTACGAGAATTACTTTTATAACCCGATGCTAAATCCACATATAACAAACACATTAGCTTAACCAACGTTTGCTTTAAATAATATTATGCAAGCCGGACAGAAGAGAGAGAGAGAGAGAGAGAGAGAGTGTGTGTATGTGAGAGCGGGAAGAGGAATCCCGTACCACGAATGAATTTCTTTTCACAAAAGTAAATTGATTGTTTTATTTTCAGGATTTTTGCCAAGCACAATATGTAGATATGTAGATAATACATTATAATGACAATTTTTTTTGACTACTTTTAGGTGACGATGTTATAAAAAGAATTATTGCTTAGCTGTGCTATGCTCTGTAGTACATAGTATACATAGTTAGTGTAGTCATAGTTCTGTGTAATTTATTATAAAAGCAAATATCAGATTTAGCATATTTTTATCGATATAGCTTATTTCTCTACGTTGTTGATGGTTCTGTATCGAAAAATATTAGAATAATTTTTTGTAAAAAAAATATTGCACAATAACGATGTAATTCTCAGAGAAAAGAGATGTTATATTTTTAGGGCATCCGAGTTCCCCCCGAGGGGAAAACGCCAGCCAAACCACCCCCTCCGTACCTAGCCCTGATGGGTATATGTTTAGGGCAGTGAGATGAGTACTTTTTAACAAGATTAAATACACGTGGCTGCCCACCCGGCTGGTCTAGCGGTTAACGCGACATCGCAAATCAGCTGATTTCGAAGTCGAGAGTTCTAAGGTTCAAATCCTAGTAAAAGGTAGTTATTTTTATACGGATTTGAATAACCCAAAGTAGATCGTGGATACCGGTGTTCTTTGGTGGTCGGGTTTCAATTAACCACATTTCTCAGGAGTAGTCGACCTGAGATTGTACAAGATTACACTTCATTCACATTCATACACATTATCCTCATTCATCTCTGAAGTAATACCTTACGGTAGTTCCGGAGGCTAAACAGAAAAAAGAGAAATACACGAGTCTAAAGGCATATATCTCCTCTTCTGTTAAAGCCCCAACCAGATCATTCGTACGTAAGCGGCTTGATATAAGTTACGACAACCTAAAAAAAAATATCATATCTTTACTAAAGAATAACATTCTATACCAGGCTCATTAGAGTAAATGAGGAGCGATTGGTTTCTTAATCCTTCGCCGATCCTACGAAATATTCAAGTGGAACGAGAATTTGAAGAAAAACGATAAATGAAAAATATCTAAGAAAGTAAGATCGGCAAATAAATTTATTTGTTAAACGTATATTTTTTAATTAAGAAAAAATTTTCACAGAATCATGATTGTAGATGGTGTCTTAAATTCAGTTTTAAAATATGATACGTGTACAATATACAAATGAATACCAAACAGTTTTACATAAATATTCAGAGCGTTGTGATATGATTCATTTCAATAACAGCGTATTGTGTACTTATTTCTATTGGTGTATCCAGAGTGTAAGTTAGTTTTATGCATGTTCATGCACCAGCATCGACTTATTCAATTTGAATTATTCATTTATAGATGTATTTTTTTAATGAATCATTTTTTATGCTTATTATTATTATTATTATTATTATTGCTAGAAAAAAAAGAAAGAACCTCATAGATAAAAATTATTAGTAATTATTCGATAATTTTTGTTTTTAAATATTAACTTTAGCTTATTACGGAATATTTAATTATTCAGAACAATTTAATTTAACCATTCAAAATATAATCATTTTTTTTCTTCGGGGTTACGGGCATCGACTTCTACGGTCATTAGTCCTTTTCCCAAACAAAAATAAGAAAAATAAAGAACAAAAATGTTTCACCCTGATAAAAAGAACTGGCAATTTTTTAAAAACATTCTTAAAAATAAACATGTTAGAAACGAAAAAATTATAAAACAGCAAAAAACAAAAAGAGTATATAAACAATTCTCTTGCCTAGGTTTACCCTTAGGCCATCCTTTTTTTACTTCTTTTCTCCATCCTCCTTACTGCCTCTACCTCTGAGGACACTATATCCGAAACTTTAGAGAAGAAATCTTCTATTTTAGACACCACCGACGGTAGTAGAGAGGATGCCCTATGGCCGGCAACGGATGACCTTGGCTCAAGTAGAGCGGAGAATATCGCATCCAATTCCAGAACGGATGCACTCCTCGCTGAAATTTACGAGGAAGCTGAAACGCTTACCCTCTCTTTTGATCCTCTGTGTTTTCGGAGGCTCCATTGTCTTCTGTTTAACAGTCTCTCTATTCAGGGCCTTCTCTTTCTTGAACTGGACCTGAATCGCATCAGGCTCGGACTTTTTCTCCATTCTTTTCACACCTTATTAGTGGTCGAAGGAGTATTTTTGGCCTTTTCAGATCTTTTTACCCGATCTCCTTAGGTACAACGTACCCCGAAGGCTGTATCTCGTCAGGTCTTACTGGTTCTTTTGGGAGAGATCTCAGCCTATTGTCTATGATTCTTTCAGTCGTAGCTGCAAGATTTGGTGCAAGAGTAGAAAATAGCTATTCTGCGTTGACCTATGAGGAAGAAGGGGTAGCAGTCGCTTCGTGCATAAGTCGAAGTAAGTCGAGGTGTTCGATTGCTGAAAAATTTTCTTGCTTCTGGGTAGCTTTTTTTTTTTTTTGTGTCCGGAGATGAAGGAATGCCATTTACGCACGAAGTGTCGAGCTCCTCGGACCCGGGCCGCTATTCGTCCCGGGTTAGCTACCAGGCTAACAGGTTCTGCCAGGATGTTGATTGGCATAATA